>JAHZNA010003494.1:0-47458 GCA_027743935.1 Sinodicranocentrus sp. ZH6
TTACATGTGTAATTAAATTTATGAAATGAGAGGAAAACATTATCCTTTGTTAATATATTGAAGATTCATGAAATTCCAGACTGGCCCTATATTTAATAACCGGATTCTTTGGAAATTATTATGTGCGCCTTAACTTGCGGATTCGCATTCTTTCCTATTGCAGCTGCCATACTGCCTACTAACAGAACATATTATTCAGTAAATAGAATGTTCGCCCTCATCTTTCCGTTTCTCCCCACGAAGTATCGTTTGCTATTTGTGATTGTGATTACTATTTCACATCTTGCCCTTTTGGAGCAGCCTCGTGTCTTTTATACTTTACTTTTGATGCTTTCATCAGCAACTCATTCGTACGCATTTAAGAAAACTTACACCGCAGAACTGGCAGGAAAGTGTATCCAGTTTGGTGCACAAGAGCAGCTCGAATAATTGACATAAGTGAAACAGTTAGTCAACCAGGGCTGCTTAATATCGGAAGCTTCAACACAAATACCGATAAGCGCTTTATATAAATACAGTTTCAGTAATACAATGAAATATATGCTTAATGTTGGCACATGCCTAGCATTTGCATTTAATCGCTGCGAACCCTGCCTGCTGTATAATCAGAAACATTGATCCTCTTTTGGGACTGATTGAATGCGGAGAAAATGGAAAGGCATCTGCTAAAATCAATGCAGTTGGTTGGTTTCGCGATGGGTCAATATTTCGAGATTAAAAACAGATCTATCCTCGATATTATGGACACTATTCTAAAAACTTCGCACGACTTCAGTAATATATATAGAACAATAGCTCTGAAGCCGTTAGGGCATGCCAATCTACCTAAACCAACCAAGGATCCATCCACCTTGCAAGGTCACATACAAAATATTATATTATGTGTACAGCCTAGAAATGTGAATTATGAGGTCCGCATGAAACCAAATCATTTAATGAGTGGAATTGATCTTTCCTGTAGTAATAACATATTCCAAATAAATTGAAAGTAAAGGTACGCTATGAGTGTAAGATTGAAAAAATAATAGCACGTTAATACATACCAGTATGAATTTCTTCCTGGCCATAGGAATGCTAGAAAATATACAACTACTGTACATAAAATAAACATGTAAAGAACAGAAGAACCAGAGCTAGTGTAATTAAAGATTCATAGTGAAATTAAAATTTTAAGAAAGTGTCAGTATTGCTTGGTACATATTCTCCTTCCTAGATTTCCTAGTTCTATTTGGCTAGGATTAAACTATCAAATTTAAATGATAACATGCATTCATGCAGAAAACGTTCACGTTTGGAAGGTTTTTGTCGAGTGGGCTGATATTAGTTTGGGAGTCTTAACAGTCTTAAGTCGCCTTCATGTAATAAAAATGAATCGATTTTTTGACCATTCGAATCAGTGTCTCTGAAAATAGGATGATGTGATGAGTCTTAGGACGATGACTAACAAGAAGGCAAAAAGCTATTATTCAAATTCTTATAAATACATAAATGTTAAATTATGGAATTCTCGATCTATAATTTCCAATTCTGTGTCATCCACATCCAGGGTTTAGTTCAGCTAGTTGTTGCAATTCAAGTGTGCAAGTGGGACTTTGCCCTGTCATGATTGCAAAACTTCCCTGAACTTCTCAACTTCGAAATTTAAAAATCATCTACGTGTGACGTTATTGAAATTTGTTGAGGGTTTGCTTTTTGATTATTGTATATTTATATTAATTAATCATCTGGATTAGTGTCTGTAATTAAACTTGATAACGAATAATTAATAAACAAATTTACCACCAAAATGATAACAACTGAAAAATTGTTGACCCCCTTGAAACTCCACCTATACTTGATAAATATTTTTGGAGCCTCGCTATTTGTTTATAATGAAGACGCTAAAAAACTCCAGGTGTCCACCGGAAAGGGAAACAAACGTTATAAAATTTCCCTAGTTCTGTCAGTTTGCTTTTCGGGTATTTTGATCGCTCAAGGTCTTTATTCAAACGGACAAACACCCCGAGGAATTTTAGCGCAGTGCTACCTTTACAGCTTCGTTTTCACTTTTTTTACTTGCGAACAATTCATTTTGTTTAACAATCGCGACCGCATAGCTCGTTTATTCAACTGCTTGCTAAAATTTGAGCTAACAGGTAAACTTAGGTAAATACATTTAAAAATATTAAATTCGATGCAATACTGATGTACGTATTTTCTGTAATTCAGATATTGTCGCCCGAGCCTCTAAAGAAACTAATCCAAAGGATGATATCATACTAAAAATATTAACAAAATGTGTTACATACATTGGGATCGCCTCAATACCATCTGCCGTCGTTTTATATTTCCTTCAAATTTGGTCTGAACCATGTTTTCCAGGGTCCTTAGGATATTTTATTTTGCCAATGTGCTACAATACGGGAAACTCAGTGGATACCGGTCAACTCTGTATAAATGTCATTTTTCAGATCATTATTTTCAGTGTAACCATTTACCTGAGCCACTTTCTCTTTTCTGGGTTTACTCTGGCTTTGATTCAGTTTTGCTATTTGCAGAGCTACTGCTACCAAAACTATTTGGGAATATGTCGAAGGTACCAAATGATTACCTCTATAAATAAACTCCAAATAATAATATTATACATACAAATGTAACTTATTGATGATGTCCTTGTTCTCTCAGGTTATTACAAAGCATCAAACGTACTTCGGATTTCCATAAACTGATCATATTTCGGCAAATTGAATATCTCGTCATTCATCACAATCTTCTATATCAAAGCTACATCGTAATTGGAAATTCAGTGATTTGTATTTCTGTTCTCTCTGTAGCTCTTTATGTTCTAGTGTCAATGTTCTCTACTCTAAATTTTGCACAAATATTCTTCTTTGTGGAAGTTTGCATTGTAGACGCTTCCCTTGTCATTTTAGTTGAGTATGGGACTCAAGCACTAGTTGATTCCATGTCGAAGAAAGTTTTACACATGACAAAAAAAGTTCGCATCATTCAACTGCATCGCACTGCAAAACGAACGGTTAAGTCTTGGCCAGTCTTACGAATTGGTTATGGTTCTGTCAATTTCATAGACAAAATGTCCCCAATACATATGATACGTTTCTCGCTGGAACTGACTGCAAATCTACTTTTGATGAATTGAAGGATTCACGTTTACTTTACACGGTACAAAGTCTACCTCTCTTTACTCTAGATGTTAAGTTAGAGAATAAAAGAATACATATATCTATAAACAATATTCGATTACACAATTTACCTTATCGCCCCTATTCTCCATTTTATGATGCTATGAATTGAATTCATAGTTAAATGTAATTAAAACTAAAAAACTAAATGCACGTTTAAAATAATAAAACAGCCAAAACAGTGATATTTTACAGCTCCTTCATCAAATCATTTATCCAAGTGTCAACGATCATAGGTAAAAGTCGTTCATGCATATTTTCAAAAACTGAAAAACGACCTCATGCGTAATGCGGAGTTGGAATTTGCGATAATTGATGGTGGCTGGCGCGCTGGCAGCCTTGATTTTGCTTCTTGCAGCGGACGGGAAACTTACAATCAGTGCTTTTGTACAGTAGTCTGGGGCACTGTAAGAAGTCCGCGATGGTTCTTTTTGAACCGGTGAATTGCAGAATTTAGGAAGGTTTTTGGATGAGGAAAGTGTATTTTGTTGTGTTGGGCTGATGGTAGATCTTGTGTTTCTACTTTTTGTTCTGTCAAAATACTACGACGGGATTCCTCATCTTCATCATTTTTGTTGTCTGTGTAACCGTCTCTAATACCTAAAGATAAGCTCCAGCCAGCTAGGAACTAACGTGGATGAAGAGAGTCGTGTGATAAGCAAAAACTGGTTTAACTTTGTGCTTTGCAATTTTGTGCTCAGTCATCACAGTCAGTCGTCTACAGAGTGTTACCTAGTACTTTGTTTGAGTGATTTAAGTTTAACTACACTGTGTTGTTATATTGAAGGATTGCAATTTTGTGCTCAGTCATCACAGTCAGTCGTCTACAGAGTGTTACCTAGTACTTTGTTTGAGTGATTTAAGTTTAACTACACTGTGTTGTTATATTGAAGAAAAACATTAATATTGAACAAGAAAAAAACAATCCACTTTAGGGTGTAAATTTTTCTGTCAGATTTATTTACACTAACAGCTAAGGAAAGATGGAATCTGCGGGTAGTATATTTAAACTAAGATGTACCCTATTGGGTCATTCAATGGATGTAAGAGGGGTAGCAACTGGTGAAACGGAATCTGGAAAGTCTTTTATCGTTTCTGGTTCGAGAGACAAAAAGGCTACAATTTGGCTACCAACGTAAGTAAACTTATTTATATTTGCTGAACTTGGTTTTTATTTAAGTCCAACGTCTACGTGAATTATTTAATTATTTGAATTGGGATTGGGGATTACATTCTGAAATTATAAATTCACTTTTTTATTTCTGATTTTAGGGATGACGGTGTAGGATTTGAACCATTTCAAAAATTTGAAGGTCATACAAATTTTATATCCTGTGTTTGTGTCGTACCTGCAAGTCAGAAATATCCCACTGGCCTGATCCTTTCTGGAGGGAACGATCACACAATTCTTGGATTCGAAGTAGGAAATCCTCAACCTGTATTTCATTTGATAGGCCATAAGGGAACAGGTAAGTATTTAACGGGGATGTAAATAAATTCCCAGTGAGGTGTAATAACTTAGTAATCTTAGTAAATCCATTTATTTTTCTATGATTTTTATATTGTCTCGAAAATACTTTCCATTACAGTTTGTTCCATAGCCGCACCTTCAGACTCTTTAATGATTAGTGGCTCTTGGGATCAGTCAGCCAAGATTTGGCAGAACATGGAAAATGTTGCGACATTAAATGGACATAGTGTAAGTTTTCAGTATTAGCAAACAAACAAATATTACAATGTGGTTTGCTTAAACTTCATTTTTAATATGATTTAAAAACCAAGGCTGCAGTGTGGGCAGTTGCGACACTTCCGGGAGTGGACAACCGGTTTTTGACAGGTTCAGCAGATAAGGAAATTCGGCTTTGGGCTAATTCCCAAACAGTAACCGTTTTCAGGGGGCATACAGATTGTGTAAGAACTATAGCAGTGGTGGATCAGGAAAGATTTCTCTCTGGATCAAACGACGCATCAATTCGACTGTGGAACATTTTACAAGGAGAAACTGTTCATATTTTCTATGGTCATACAAACTTCATTTATAGGTGCAAATATGCAAGCTTTCTATCATTACATACGTCATACGTGCACAATCAACAATCTAAGCCAATTATTCAATATCAAAGTAGGAATTAATTTTTTAATGTATTCTAATTTGTTTGTTTAGCATTTCACTGTTTCCCAACGGAAAAGACTTTGCGTCTGTTGGTGAGGATCGTTCTTTGCGGGTTTGGAGGGGCTCTGATTGTAAACAAGTCATATTTCTTCCTGCTACAAGTGTTTGGTCTGTTGCAGTTTTAAAAAATGGGGACATTGCAGCTGGAAGCAGGTAGGCAACTTGCAAGCATTCAAATTCATTCATTCAATTCAAAACATAAATATTCTAGTTTCGTCTTTCATTCAAACCAGCTTGCTTAATGTATACGTGCTTGTTTATATTTTTCGCAGCGACGGAACTATCCGCGTTTTTTCTAGTGACTCCACTAGAATAGGAGGTCCAGAAGTGTTGAAGGCTTTCGAAGAAGAAGTTTCAAAAACTGCTATAGCTGCTCAGCAGGATTTGGGTGGAATGAAAATTTCAGAACTGCCTGGTCCTGAAAGCCTATTACGAGAGGGAAAGAAAGACGGCGAAACTAAAATGGTCCGTGAAGGTGATCAAGTAGGTTGCTATTCATGGTCTGCGGCTGAGCAGAAATGGAACAAGATCGGAGATGTTGTTGGAGCTAGTGGAGCTACTCAAACTACATCAGGAAAAGTGCTACATGAGGGCAAGGTAAGTTGATTTAAATGGATTACAAATTAAACTGAAGTTATTTTTTTAAAAAAAACAACAACATTGTATTCGTTTTTAAAGGAGTATGACTACGTATTCACGGTTGATTTGGATGGTCAAGGAACGCTTAAGTTGCCTTTTAATATTTTGGAAGATCCGTGGTTTGCTGCACAGAAGTTCATTGATAAGAATAACCTATCCCAATTGTTCCTTGATCAAGTCGCCAACTTCATCATTAATAATACAAAAGGAATGCAGTTAGGCACATCTTCAAGCAGCAGCTACGCCGATCCTTTCACAGGAGGGAATCGATACGTTCCTGGATCTGGTACTACTACAGGAGGATTCGGTGGTGGCGCAGCAGACCCCTTAACCGGTTCTAATGCATATACTACATCTACTCAATCTACTCCAACTCCGATGGAAACTCAATCGAGTGAGCCTTTATTTCCCGTTCGAGAGTTTTTACGCTTTAGTGCTGCTCCTAATTATGATGCTCTGAAGAAGAAACTCACGGACTTTATACAAACGCTTGGACCAACAGCTGGTCTCTCAGTTGATGCAGTAGACAACTTGTTAAATATGGGCAAATCACAAGAATGGAAAGAAGGGACTAGCGAACTTGTTATAACTTGTTTACAATGGCCGGCAGGTAAAGTTTTTTTTGAGATTTCATGGTTCATTCAAATTACATACGCATAATGAGACTAAGGTTTTTTAAATTTTAACTTTGTAGATAAGGTGTTTCCTGTGTTGGACCTATTACGTTTGGGTGTTTTAAATCAACAGTTTGCTCAAAAACTAAACGAAAATTTTCCAATCACCACAGACTTAGCAAGTGCATTTTTAAATAAGGATGTCCCAACCAATCAAATGCTTTGTCTTCGACTTTTAAGTAATTCATTCGGATTACTTACAAATGAGCTAATGAAGGAAAGAAGTTCTATTATTTCCCAAGTCCTAAACAACATGTTGAAAGCAAAAATGAATGAGATAGCGGCATCGACACTTCTGCTTAATTATTCGATTGCTGTCCGCGATCCTAACTATTCTGAGTGGAGTAGTGTAGAAACCCAAACGGAAGTTCTGATGGCCGCTTTAAATATGTTAGAAATTTTAGATGATGGCGAAGCTGTATTTCGTTCGCTAGTATCAGTAGGTAACCTCATTTCTGGAAATCCCACAATGGCGACTTTGTTTAAGAGCTTAAGTGGAGATAGTTTGGCTGACAAATTTGTATCGTCAGGTTCTCTACCGAAAATTCAACAGTGTGCGTCTCAAGTCAAACAGTGCATGTAGGTAGGTAGTTTCAATTACCCATATATTGTAAAAAATTATTATATTTATTTGATTTTATTTGTCTTAACATTATATTATTATTATTTCCATCTATTGTAGCTCTTACAAGGTGTAATAATACCTACCTACCTCTCATGTAATCTAAGTACGTAATTTGGTACGGAAATCTAATACTGAAATAAAAATTCGGGATTGTACGTTAAATAGCTATCGTAAAGGAAAAAGTTTTCACATTCACTTTAAAAATATGTATTCACCTTTAACATTAGTTTGGGGCATTGGTATATTTTTTTTGGCTCACATAAACTCTGCAATACTGGATAGATACCTGCACGATTAATTTTCATTTTTCATGGAATCAAGCGATGGACTGTTGAGTTTCAGACTTTAGTAATTGTGCTTTAATATAAGAAGATCTTTTTCCTATTAGCCAATAGGTCTTCATGTCACCTTTCCCTTTGATGTCGATAAGTCCTCTTTCTTCAAGTTCGAACTGAGGATTAGGGTCGTTCTGAATAAGGTCGGCAAACTTTTCACTGCAGTGTATTCTACGAGCTACAATTACAAATAATTATTGATTAGTCAAGTGTTTAGGTAAACATACAAACTTTCCAATGCCCGACTTATAGATAACCAACTCACGTAATCCAGTTGATTCCATTCTTGAAGCAGTATTTACAGTATCTCCAAATAGACAGAACCGAGGACGCTTTAACCCAACAACCCCAGCACAGCAAGGACCTAAACATTATTATTTGAAATTTTATTTTTATGAACACAATACGTCGTAATGTTAGTTTCCTCGTTGTTAAGTTCTTGCCTGAGTGTACTCCAATTCTCAGTTTGAGTGTCTCGGTTGGTCTATGACGGATGCGAAAATTAGCAACGGCTTGAAGCAATTTAAGGGCCATGTTTGCAACTTCTACTGCGTGAGAATTTCCTTCACTGGCTACTGGAAGACCACTTGCCTTTAAATTAAAAAGCCACATGTAATTAATACATCGTTGACATATTCCAACAGTATAATGGCACTCTCATCTTAATTACATAATTATTCGCTACAATCATTTCATAAACCCCAATAGAGTACATAATAAAATCAATAAACTATAGCTCGCGGAATATATGCTGCAGGAGCAAAGGCAACCGTTAAACCTGAGTCAAGTCTTGATCATGACTTCATGACTTGTAAAACATCATCAACCTGCCTAATTTGGTCACATAAATGCGCAGTGATTACAGTCATCTCATGTATGCAATTCACACACAAGGATTTTTCCAATTACAAAAATGCTGCTGATGCTACAAAACTGCAAATGAATGCAAATAAATGCTTAAAACTTGTGATTAGCATAGAGAGAGAACTTCCAGTTATGTGGGGTAATTTGATTTGTAGGACAACTTTCTCTTGCCGAAGTCGTACAAAGTCACATTTAAACGAAGACTATAAAGTGTTTTCGTGCCTCGTCTCGTAAAAATGACTGGCTTACCATCGCTGCTTAAAAATTTATGACGTTGTTATCATCGATAACCTACGCCTATTCTTGAGCGTAGTTCGGATTTACTTATTGCTGTTAAAAAATGTTATGCTAATAAATTGCACTTGCACAGTGAATAAAATTAAGTTTATAAATTTACGAATAGTTTACATAACACCTTTCTAATCCAATCATTTTCATATAAATAGATGCGACACCATGTTCATGTTTTATTAAATTGCAATTAAATTTTAAATTTCACTTCCAAAATTACCTGATGGAGTTAAAATAGACAATTAAAGAATGGGTTGTCTTCTCCCCCGGGAAGAAGCCAATACGTAGTGTATAGCATTTTGCTGCTATTCTATTATTCTATGACCATTGTGCTAGATAATCATGTACTTCGAATTCTTTTCTTTAAGCTCATTTCCAACCCCTTTGAGACTTAACTATCCTGGTATTACAGTTGATGCTTTTAGCAAATACAAAGAGTAGATTTCAGCTCTTATCATCATTCCACCCAGGCACGCTGAAGTAAAAAAAATACGGCTGAAGCTAAAGAGGCTTAAAGAAGAAGATTTACGGTATAATACCCTCATCTTATATATTCAGCAACATAATTCAAGCTACATTAACTACACGAAAGTGCCACTTTTCATTTTCATAGCATTTGATTCGAGTCAAAGTTTTTTGTCCATACACATAAATAGTCATCTTTTGAAGGCACGTTCTGCAATTTTACATTAGAACAACAAACGCTCAAAGCACCATATACGTAAATGGCCCGCTCGCTGAAAGCTCAAAAAGAATATGACAAAGTGGATAATGCTAGTAGAAGCTCTGGCTACGATGTTTACAAAAAATGCCATAAGCTTTAGGTAATGCATTCTTATCCCCTGGCTTGATGGATACAGTCAGGTCAAGCAATATACATATATTTAGGTCACAATCTGGATCATGGTCTTTTCTCTATAATATTCCGTCCATACAGCCAACAACGGATTCAACGACGCAGAAATAAGTTAGTCTGTAAAGAAGGCAGCCTGCTCAATCATTCACTGACAATGTGGATAAACAGTAAATAGGAGCACGACTCAAAATGTATTTACGATCCGCAATATTCACATCCATGACTCCACGGACTTTCTCCAGTTTGTCTTTCACCAACAGCTCATGGTGTTAATAGCCTTTCTGCGAAGCGGATAGTGGTAATAAAGACAGGGAGAAAATGTATGGGGAAAAGAGGAGAAAGTGACAAGCTAGAGCAGTGTCAGGAAATGCATTTGCAATGTCTCTCCCTCTCGAACCTTTCTTGGAAATGGATATTTGAGTCAGTCCTCAACCAGATTTGTATTAATGTTAAGTAAGATAGATATTTATATAAGTCAACTCTCTCCTGGTTTATATCTTTATGTAAAAATATACCTCCTCTATAAAGATGAAAGCTCATGAATATTACAGTTCTGCTTACTCATATATACCTAGTAACGAAATATAAAGAGGACGTCGGGCTCCAGTCAATCTTGTTCCCTTCTAGCTCTAGTAGCATCACGTCACCAACAAAAACATTATTTGCTCCCAACACTTGAGCTTATCAGCATCTGCTTCTACACAACAGCTTCTTTCCCTTCGGCATACTTTGGTTTCTTATCCCCTCATCTCACTGGAAATACCATGCTTTTTTTCTTAAGTAGACTTTATTCAACTTAACAACATTCTCATGATGATGCTCTCGGCTGAATTTGTGTGTGCCTTACTTACATGACGAAAACCACAGAGGCTAAGTAAATACTTATAAAAAGTACATTTCCATTCTCCTTTGTCAATGCATCAGTGCACAAGAACTAGATCTCTCTACTATTCAAGCTAGCGTCCAACAAGCCTAGCTAAGAAGCATGATACGTTTATTATACAGCTTCCAAGCTCATGATGAACATGATCACATCAAGATGATGAAGCTAATATAGGCTAAAATGCTGAGCGTATTAAGTATACATGGTATTCTTCGCATTACTGGAATGATCCAATATAAATCAAATACAAGCTGAAGACAAGCAAGAAGCCGGATATTTTGACAAAAAAGACATTCAGCCGCAAACGGCAAAAAAAAGTTGGCATGTCGAAACTTTGTATGTTATGTGTTTTCCTCTTATAGAACATCTCAGTAATATGCATGACATGAAGAAAGCAAGTCCAACAATAGGAACAAAAGTAGTCACTGAAGGAATACGTGTAGAGCAGTGGTGCTCATAGCGCGCAATAACCTTATTACCCAGTTTCTCTGTGTCGCACTATTTCAATCTCACGGGCAATAATCATCTGCAGTAGCTGAGGATGGAGAAAGTAGGTATACAAGTAGCATCGTTTTTTTATGGCAAACATAACAGTAAATGTGAATCTTCAACCGTATGGTGAAGCTTTACGAGGGGAAACGTATATGAGATTTCAAGTATCCTTTGCTTATCAACATGTTCTATGCAGACACATCAACACAGCCTCATCTTTTCACTTACTCAATCACTCAAGTGAAAGCACGACAAGATGAAAATGAAAGTGGGAAAATCTACAAGAGTAATGAAAATAAACGTGTTGTATGAGCGTGTGTGTTCACGAGTTAATAAAAAAGAACATAACCTTTAATGTGTTTAATTTAAGAAAAATGCTTGAGAACAGCAACAAAGCGGATAATTGCATGAAGTGGAATGATTAGCTTTATGATTAAGGAAAAGACATGGTCGAAGGAAACGTGGGGCACGGTATTTATAGGGCTTTGGTCGTTTTCAATAGATTTATAATCAAAAGTTTTTGATTTAGAAAATTCCTCCTTTTCCACTATTTAACTTTGCCATTTAATGAAAGCTGGTAAATGCAAAAGGATGATCCAAAAATGACGCTACTTACATTAGCTAAATAATTATAGAAACTAAAATGTAACTCAACTTACCACCATGTATGCGTCCCTGTAATTTGCAAGTAAAGTTTTCGAATTTGTTGCTAGCAAATGTAAAAAAATTTCAACCAGCGCTGTTGGAACATTTGTGGATTGACGACTTTTCAAATTAAAAAAACAACATTTCATTAAGGTTCAAGTTTTTTATTCCAGTAGTCAACCCTGACAAAGAAGAGTTGTTCAGTTTCTCAACAAAAATTCAATCAGCCCTCTTTTGAAATTCATTCAACATTTGCTAGCAACAAATTCGAAATTTTCACCCAATAGTTTCCACTTTGTAAACATCAAAGCTCTCTATAATTGAGTCGAAACAGGTATACAAGTCGTTGAG
The DNA here is from genome assembly GCA_027743935.1 of Sinodicranocentrus sp. ZH6. Classification (NCBI taxonomy): domain Eukaryota; kingdom Metazoa; phylum Arthropoda; class Collembola; order Entomobryomorpha; family Entomobryidae; genus Sinodicranocentrus; species Sinodicranocentrus sp. ZH6. The sequence continues at coordinate 12,011 of JAHZNA010003494.1, forward strand.
GAATTCGACAATCTGAAATACGGAAAATTACGCCTTGTTTAAAAATTAATCCATGCTAATTTTAAATTATATGGAGGAAAAAAATACATGCTAATGCTAAACCATGTAAAGTTACTATAAGCAAGCAATACCTGTAATGGTGTTGACTGGGCTGACATGGATGTGAATCCAACGATATCGGAAAAGTAGATAGAAACGCAATCGTAACTTTGAGCAGGTACTCTCAACCCTTCCTTCAGTTCCTCTGCAACCGACGCTGGAATTAACTCGTATAGCAAGCTCTCTAGAGGAAAGAAAAGAAAAACTCATTTGTGAAAGTTAAGATAGCTTTTACAGGAAGAAGGCTATTCGCTACACTCATTTCTTGGCACTATTGAACAACGCCACTATTTCTTAAAAGATGTCTTTTAAACTCAATAGTAAACTTGGATGACGACGAAATCCGTTATTTAGGTAGTTCATAAAATGCGCTAGGAAAATCATGTCATATAAGAAACCTACTAAGAAAACTGAGTCGATGATGATGTTCATATTCATATACGATATTGAAGATGTTCAAAAACCGGATTTAATCTTCACTACACAAGGAACATTATTACATTCTAAGTCTACAAGTACCCACTCACCCGTTTTCCGTTTCTCTTCGCTTAGCTGCTTTGTCCTTTCATCCACCAGGATTTCCAAGTTATTTGCGTATTTTTCCATCAGACCGATCATTATGTCAAAAATATTGGATCTCCTGTAAGAATCAGAAAAGAACGATGTATATTGTAAAGGGGAAAATAGTATCCGGTGAATGACTATTTTTTATCACAGATTATACAACTGCACACGAGTGAGTTGAGGAGGGGTAAAGTATTATGCAGTCAAATATGATTTTCTCGCAACACTTTTTTTTCATTACCATTATTTTTTCATCTACGGTAGTCGAGTTTTACGGGAAAATGGGGAAAAAAGTTGGGAGAAATGATGAAACGAAAAATGACAGCACGTAGCAGTAGTTTTTCATTCGAGAAACTTACATTCCTTTGTGAAGTGGTCGTAATCTCATACGAACAGCTTTAATATCAGGTCTTGTCTCAGGCTCGTAGCTTAAACTGTCTTTGAGACATTCCCGGATTTGATCAAAATGGCTGATCCCATTGGAGTTATTCGACTTGCCATTTTGCTGCTGCCCTGGCCCGAGCTGCTGCTGCTTCTTCTCATCAAACGGAATCTCAAATGTTTGCAACGTGGTGGGCCAAAAAAGCTCATCAGGATCTACTTCCAGGTTGACAGTGCTCATCTTTGATGAGGCTTGGAATGGGATTGAAATCCCGTGACAAATCCTCTCCCGGATCTCTTTTTCATCCTTCATTCCCAAATAGTTGGATAAAGACTCGCGACGAATAAGCTCCCAGAGTATTACACCCAAGGAGTATATATCCCCTCGGCGGAGACCTTCAACACAACTTTTTTGATTCTGACCCTGGAAAAAGTGCAATAAGAAGGAATACCACATGGAGAATTATACGTCAGGCTAAATTTATTTAGCTCCTATTTCCCATTCACAAACAAATTCACCAGAGAGCGAGAGAAAGAGTATTGATTTCAATTTGTGTCTTTATTTTTATTTATGATATAAGGCAGAAATTATTGTGATACTATAATTTTGATACAAATCATGTGCTACTAGGTCGCAAAAATTGCGCTTCAAACTTTGCCATTTTTTCCTTAACTGACTCGCCATCCAGCTCATGCCGTAGTCTCATTATATCGAATTTAGAGACTTTCAAAGTCCATGACTCAAAACTAGCGTTCTCATCTAGAGGCACGTTTCCACCCAAGGATCTAAAGGAACTTTGATTGGATGATGATATTCTTGGGAGATTACTGGTTCGCATATTGTTTTGTATTCCAGAAGGAAATATCCCGACACCTGATCTCTTGCCTTCTCTACTACCAGTCACTCCTACAGAACCTGCAATGGACGGTGGAGCCAAACTATTAAAGCTTTCCTTCTCAGCTCCTTTTCGAGATGCGTAAGATGCTACGGATCGTGCTCCAGGATGAGCAGCTGTGGCAGTAATAGCAATGGGCACATTTGTTAAAGCAGCGGGCAACGGATAAAGCTTTTTTTTTAGATAAACCGGTGTCGGTGCAGCTTGTTTCATGGGGAGTGGAATGTCAAGAATGTCTGCTGGAGGATTTAAGAATACAGAGCGACCTCTCGCATTCCCACGAACGGGATATGTACTTTCGTAAAACTAGAGGAAGTCAAGGAATGAGGTATGCATAAGAGTGAGTGATGTAATGGCGACTGAGTGAGAAGTATAAAAAAGCAAATGAGACAGTTTAAGCCTCTTTGTCGGTCAGTAAGCAAACTACCTTTCTCAATTTCTCTGGAATTTTATCTACCAACTTGGGCGGGTATGGATTCAGTAGGATATTTTCTTGGTATTTTTTCCTCATATGTTGCTGGGCTCCAGGGATTTTCCAGGAATTCATGGATAGCGTTACTTTACACTGATTGAGAGTAAGTATGGGAAATCCATTAGAAATATTCCATACAATTTTGCGCTGAACATTTGTTATCATTCATTTTCATCATAAATATGAGCTACTGACATTTTTATCCCGTTTCAACATCGAATGACAAGCTTCTTGTGTTTTGACCCTACAAGCTGCACAACAAACCCTTTGCAAGGATCTAGGAGGACAAACCCAACAAGAATCTTGAGCGCCTAAAGACTTTCCACTTCGTGAAGAATCCAAATCTAACAGAAGTGGCTTTCGGGGCCATTTTCTATTTCCTTTCGAACCCCCAGAAGAGTTCGAGTTTGCACTATGTGGGGGTGAAGAATTCGTTGAGTTAGAGGATTGATTTGGATAGCACATGTAATCTTCAGAGACAGTATCACTGTCCCCAGGAGACTTTCCATCTGAACCCTGCATGGCAACTAGGCTTGTGCGACTCGGGACTTTAAATGTGAATCCACCAGGTTTTGGCTTTGAGCTGTGGGGTAATTGAGACGCAACAATTCGTTCTAGCTCTTTCCTCCCACCTTCAAACTCACTAAAGAAAATGTCCTCTTCGTTCAAACAATCAAAGAGGCTGCTTCTCCGCAACAGGCGGAGGAGCGGATCAACATATTTTTCTAGTTGGATTGGTTTCTTTCTTGAAAAACTAGACACCTCTTTGTCCTAACGATAAATGCGAGTACAAAATATATCAACTACGCGTTTCCTGACTGTATGTATTGTGTCTCACATTATCCCTTATACAAAGACTAACCACAGCAGAGATGTTTTCTATGTTACTAATCAATCCTCTCACAAACTGATCAAATTCCTTTCTCTGAAACTCTTTGGTTCTTGACGTTGAATACGCTTCTTTCATTCGACTTTTCGATTTCTGGATTCTTTTTCTATTACTAGCTTCGTCCTTCAGCCTCAACTCCTTTGTTCCGGTTGATAACTCGACGTTTGTTGACGAGTTGCGAGCATTGTCGCTCTTTGCTGCGTTGTTCAAGTGAAGCTGAGCCAACCAGTTGGCTCTTGTCTCCCCAGAATTATTTCTTTCTCTCTTTTTCCCATTCTCAAGAATCACGTCGTTACGTTCAAAATACTTGGCGAAGCCGAAGTTATTGCTTTTGTATAGGGACGTGATGCCTGCAAGACCCATGATTTTTTTATCTAGTTGGTACTTGGCTTCTTCCGCGGCTGCCATTTTCGTTCGGAGCTCGTCTGTTAGCACATCCCCATCAATTTCCTTACTCATATTGTCATCATTGTTTGTCAACTCATCCCTTGAATCCTTTACTGGGTGTTCTTCTTCACTTTGTCGGTAGTCGGGATCTGTGTCATTGTCAAACGTAGACGTTTTGTACGAGTTCTTCTCCCTCCGCTTTCTCTCCTCAGCTTCTTGAGCCTTTCTAAGTTGCTCGAGTACGGCTGAGAAAAATATAGGTGATATGAAATTTAAAGGTTTTTGTTTTGCTAAAAGCGGAATAAACAGACGTGAGTGATACACTTCTCCGAACAGACCTATATTCCAGTCACCAACAGTCATGTATCCTTCTGAAGTCGGAATGAAATCGGTAGGAAGTAAAATCTCTTGCTTGCTCACTGAATCAACCGAGGATGGTGTATCTTGCTGACCATCTATCGTTTCTACTACATCCAACACAGACGAATCAAGTGGTGGGGCTTCATTACCACTATAATTTGTTTCTTGTTGAGCTAAAGACATCAGTTTTCCACCTCCTCTTGAATCACCAGGAGACTTTTTACCTTCATAAACAGCACTGTCTGTGCGTCTAACTATGCGGTTAGCTAGATTGGGGTTATAAGTAGAGCTGGCCGCAGCATCCTCGCCTGTGGTTGTACTGATTCTACTAGCAAAGACAGAATTCACTTGGGAATGTCTATCATCATCTTTAGATTCATCAAGAGAACTTCCATGTGTATGAGAATGAGAGGAACGAGGTGGGCCCACACTTGATTTGGCATCAACAGGTACAGCAAAGAGTCTCATTTCCGCTTCAGTTTTCAAAGTGTCGAAAAATTCTTGAATCATGTTTCTTCTGTACTGCTTCAGATAGTCCATTGGGCCTTGAAACTCTTTGAAGAAAGGGAATTTCCGGTGAGATTTCCCCAGTTGATCGGCAAACGCGTGGAACAGTTTTTCGTCCGACATTAGAGCAGCAGTGTTCCGGAGCTCGCATAAAATTTGGACTAATTCCGGACTTGACAGAACTTCCGCTAGGGTTGGTGTATCACTCACGACATTCAGCTGTTCTTTGTAATAAAAGTTTATAGCTAAATGTACATGTTTCTTGGAAGGTACTTTGAATGTAAAGTCATGCACAGGAAATCTATTATGCATGGTGGATTGTGTCATTTAATTACGATTACAGAAGGATGAAAGAACAGAGACTACATGTATATCTGCATATAATATTCCGAAAAAACAGAATAAAGAAACAGGAAATAGATGAAAGGAGGAAAGGAAAAGTAGAAGAGAGGAGTAGAAAGTTTATTTTACAGCAGGATTTGGTCGTAGTCCTTCCTTTCCATCCATGTCAGAGACTATCTTTCTCGATTTAGATTCATGAAGCGAGGAAAAGCATCTAGGCTTTCCGTTTCTCTGATAGCAAAAGCCGGGTTGGTTATGCAGGAAAATGGCATCCTCTCGGCTCTGTATTTCGCAAGTTTACGTTCATAACACCCACGGAAAAAGTTTTCAAAAGAAAAGCCAGCAACGCGGAGAACCATAATAGAAGGTAAAAACGAAATGGTTGAGAATTACATAGCACAATGCAATGATGTGCAGATGTGTTGAATATAAACACTAATGCTGTTGACTTATTCATTCATAGTTGTCAGTAATGAGTAAAAAACAGATTGTAGAGAAATCGGAAAGTACACGTATTTCATTAGTCGAATTAATTCTTTTTGAGTTTCTTTTGTTTTCAATTTCATCAAACCTACACAATCTGGGTAAGGATTCTCTCCAATCAGAAGCATTAGTCCTCTCTGAACAGAATCAAATTTACGCATATTTTTTGCATGATGACGCTCCATCCCCTCGATATTTTTGTTGAGTATGCTGAGCTCCCGATTACATCGTACTTCTTTCTCACGGAGGTCAATATTTACACTAGAGCAGTGGCCAAATCCAGGTCTTGTTTTGTCACGAATTGGGGTTTTGGACAAAGGCATGACTTTCAAATTTATATGAAATGTTAAAAACAAGGAGCCGAATAAACTTCAGATTTTAAAAGTCTAGCGAATTAAAAGAATTCAGACTCTGACCATGACCAATATTGCAGTAAATTAAACCGGCATTAAATTTTCCAAAAATTACTACATTCTGAATTACTAAATTTACATACATTACTAATTTTTTTGAGAATGTGCAAGTGACATTTTTTGAAGGGTTATCAAAGATATAAAGAAGCTATTACAGAATCGCCTTGGTGCCGGCTTCATGTTCACTGCACAGCTGGAACTCAAAATATTGCTTTGCAGTAAGGCACCCCTCGACGACTTTCTCTCTCGTCTCATCATTTTTTCATCTTTTCCTCTGCAGCTTCCTTTAGCGTGAGCACAGTACCAATTTCATGCAATTTACGTTTTACTTTTTACAATTTAGTGTGCATCTATTTTGTAGGATTACTCTTAATTCTTTTTAATAATAAATAGAGAAATATAATATTGAGCTGTTCATGAAATTCTTCTTTAGAGCAACCATTGACACTCTAACAGTGCTCAAGTAATCTATTCATGAATAACTTTATCACAATAAGTTTTTTTTCTTGAGCTCTGTGGAAAGAGATTTTCTTTGTACTTTCGTTTCCAATCGTGAAGTTTCATTTCGTTTCGGGAACTCTTGAAGAGTTTTTGATCACATATGGCAAGAAATAGGTTTCGATTTCTTCGACTCACAGGATCGCTATGTAAGGTTTTCTTCTAGCTGAGAACACTTGTACGGTGTCATTTTACTTACTTCCATGAGTACCTTCAAAGGAAAGTATTACATTATGCTGTGTATATTATCATCACCTACTCTGACTTTGACTTTCAAAGAATCGCAAGTCAGTATTGATGTTTTTACTTTCTTTACTCTTTGAGCACGTTATTGAAAAAAACGTACATCTCTGGCTTCATAAAGTGGAACACGTGAAAACAATATTAGGAAAAGACCGTGTGAAAAACCAGCAGGTTAATGCCTTTTGGAAATATACATTTTTTTGAGTTTTTTGTACGACAAAGAGTTCCATTTACTTATGAACTTCGCAGGAATAAAAGAAAAAATTACAAGGACACTTGGTCGCTGCATTGAGAATGCCAGTTCAGTCAGATTTCATTCATTTTGAATTCTTCAATTACTCAAAATAAGTTGTATTGTTACCTGATCATCCTGTTATGATCTAAACATCAAAGATCTCAAAACGAGCAACGTTTGTTTTTTGTATCTGCTCGATATTTACAATGCTTAAAAGCAGACATTCGTATCAAGTCAAGCCAATGCTGTAATTGATTTCATGTTGACTTTTACAGGCTTGCCAAATTTTACAACGTCAAAGTTTATGAGCGATAACAAGCATGTATAGTACTCGGAAATACTTTATATTTCACAACAAGAAAGTTTATGTGTAGATTTTGGTCTGTTTAGCAAGTTGAAAAACACTTGACATTAATAAGAAAACTTTTTACCTCATAATCAGTAAACTTTGACAAATCTTCCACCTACCTTAATAAGCAGCGGGTATTCCGGGCAGAGATATGGACAAGTTACTTGCGTAAGATGCGGGCCATGAAAACTGGAAGTGAAAGATTGAGATGCTCTCCCAGCGGTTACATTACCGTGCCCACCTGGTAACATTGCGGATGCTGATCCTGCGTTATCTTCGAATCCTGTAATACTCCTGGATGTGCAAATACCTCCCGTTGTAGTAGCCAGACTACACGTGGGTGGCACAATCAGATCTGTCGTTCGTCGTAGTTTATACTCGTATGGCTTGAGACCAAAGTCAGATAACTTCAGGTTCCATCGGGAGTCAATTAAACAGTTCGTTGGTTTCAAGTTCCCGTGATAGCGAAATTGTGAAGAATCGTGGAGGTAAGATAAACCCTGGAAGTCGACAAAAGTAAAAACAAATCTACAAAAAATGTTTCTTCATGTGTGTCGTGTCGCCGTTCTTCTTTCATAAAAAAACTTTTTCTTTGGAAAACAGACAAAACTTTTAACATGATAGTTTTCTTTCGTGTTCTTGCCTGAAAAGAAAAATATCGAACAACTACATATATTTTGTAACAGTATAGAGAAGTATTTAGCTATAGTGCTAGGCTTCGTCAATCATTCCTTCAAAGTTATGATGACATTCTTGGATATGTATTGTCACAGAACACTTTCAAAATAGCTGTAAAACATTGCCGTCTTTTTTATTTCGCCTGGATGACAGTCCTCAGGTTCCACTGTCATTTGTCAACAAGTCTTCTACCAACAAAAACTGACTGTCATTGTCATTTCAAGCAACTGGCACTATGAAAATCCCATTTTTATCTCGTTGTGTAAGATAAAGGCTTGACAAGTCTAAATAATTCTGTGAAAATTAACAAATGTGGTGTATGTGTAACTTGAAACTCCTGTCAAGTGGCTCCTCGTGATTCCAAGTAGTTTTAATTAAAATTTTATTTTATTTTCAAACATGGTTTTCTTTGAAAAAAGGAAATCTATTTAATAAATTCTCAAAGACGCAAATTTCATTCTCATACAGAGAAAATTAGCTTTACTGTTGGGCAATGAACATTGCTGAAATTCGAACTACGCAGTGCAAAGTTACCATCTACATGAAAGCGCTTGTTCAATTGATACATCCATTAGTTTCTTATTTAGGAATCTTACTAAAAAGATCTGCGAAAAGTGAAAGCATTATCTGAAACTGTATCCAAACGCATTTGCATCCAAGATCGCAATCTGTTTGGTAAATGTAAGCACACAAATCTCATTACTTTACAAAAAAATCAACAGTGTATAGCAATCTGCAAATAGAGTAGCACTTTCTCCGTAAAAATCTCATTTAACGATTTTTGTACCAAGTTTCCCCATTTTCTTGAAACGTATATGACAACAACCTGTATCAGTTTATTCCAACCAAGTTACCTACTCCACTTACATAGGCTGCACTGAGAGCTACACTAATGGGAAAAGCATTCTACGTAGGAAAAAAATAGCTGTAATTTACATAAGATTATCATGGCCGTTTTTCCCATTATATATCCCAAACTGGAGCGTTATTTCTGAGCTATGATTATCTTTTTTCCTAGTATCACTTGAAAAGAAGGAATTCTACTTTTAGCAGATGGTTATACCAAGTGCAGTCTTGTATGTAGGCAAAATCGGGAATGAGATGGGCCTGAAATTTTTCTTGCATGCTTTCTCCTTTGTTTTTAGTTTGACTCATAAACGAGGAGCTATGAAGATGAGATTTAAGATCAAAATGCAAAGTATTTTTGGTGCTGCTTGTAACTAGTTAGCTCCAGATCATGAAAATGTTCTTTTCAGCCCTTTCTCTTTACAATATAGCTACAAAATCGCCACACTTAAAAAAAGCCATGTGAGCGAGGTTACGAAAGTTAGTCATTTTGAGAACTTTTCTTAACGGAAATAGAAACCGCAAACTAAATAATATGTTCATGTTGTTATTTCCTCTATACACAGTATGTGTGTAAGGTTAAACTTTTATAAATGAAATAATTTTATTCTTTAACTTCTTTCAAATGAGAAGCACGACATTATGACTTTTCTTGTTTGTAATGCACAATAGTAAAAGCAATATGAAAGACGTAAAATGTCTAACTACCACAATGATCCCCATCTTTGAATCAACAGAGTCGCCAGAGTTAATTTATAGTACCTGCGTAGCATTACAATTACAATAGTAGTACCCATAATCATAAAGAAAATCAAAGGTATACATGGATGTACAACATGTAAAATGAGCTCACCCGAGTTCCTCCGCTGAGCGCTAAATACGGCTTTGAAGATAATACTGATTCCGAAAATCAAATCTGTTGCTTTCAAGCAAAATTGTATAGCTTTTAGACAACAAGGTTTGCTTACACAAGACTTTTTTTATAACGTTCATACAAAAAACTTTCTCCGGATTTTGTACGCATTTATCCTCATGGCAGTACGGTACACATCTGAAACAATACCCTGTCCAATGAAATGAATACAGCCCAACTAATAAATCTCTGGAAAAGTAAAGGCATATCATACCAGATTAAATTAAGTACGTACGTACTTAAAGCCCCCATCTAGGCAGAACTCTTGACAGAGTCTAGTAATTCATTGAACATTTTCGCATTTTCCCTGTTTCTTTGAAAAGTGTTTGCATACCGTATTGCTCTTTTGTATTCTGTTTTTATTTTGTACATTTTAGCTGCTCAATTTCATTAAATATGTACTCAAATATATAGGAGGTATCTCAAATCTCAAAGTAAGAGTAGAAAATGAAATGAAATTAAATTAAAAAGAACATTTTCCTGCAAGATAAAATACGGGGAATTTAGTTTAAAAATGAGCTTGAAAACTAATAATGAAACGAGACAATGAAATGATAACTCTAAGAACTCGCATACTTTCTGCCTAAAGCTAGTATATGAAAGATGGACCAGCCGGAATAATACGTGAATTATAAGAATGCACCTTCCGGAAGGTATAAAATAGATGCTAGTAAAAAATATTGTACTGAGCTATATTCGCTTCACTGGACTTCGCTCGTGCGTTCGTGCACTTCGTGGAGTACACAAGAAAACTGCTTAAGTACAGGGATGACTCCGACGTACAATAAGCTGTCTTCATCATGACTATAGACGACATTTTGTTCTCTAGTTACCTAGTTATTCTATTCCCTTCAGGCAAATAATGCTTGAGTTGTCCTTCTGACCTTTATGATTCGTACATGAAAAAAGAGTTTACCCTCCATGTAGTGCCACAAGATAAACAAAACCAGTGGGAGAACACTAACGTTGAATTTCTCTCTGAGATGGTAGTTTAGTATACAGTTTCCTCGAGGAAGAGGTGACTGTTAAAAAATATGATAGTCTAACAAATAAAGTTTAAGTCACATTTTAAGTGTGCATGCATTCTTTTCTTATCCAATGGCTATATTATGTGAAGCAACGAGCTTCCTACTGTTTCCCGTGCTAATAGAAAGAAAACAAAACCAAGTCTTGTACGAGTTTATCTCAAGTTCCTAGAGACCGAAACATAATATGACCATTCTGGAAATGGTTAAAATACACATTTACATTCTTCTCTTTTGTTAAAAGCTCCAGTACTCCCATTACATTACTTGTGAGAAGCATTCTAGATTGTAATACTGCATTTTACTTACCCGTAACAAATCCCCGACGAGACTTGACACAAACATATCGTCCAGCTTCAAGTCACCATTTTCCAAAATATCCTTGATCGAACCTCTCGAGCAATATTCATACACCAAGACAAGACCTTCGTCGAAAACACAACCGCCAATGAACGCATTCAGGTTTTCGTGTCGAATCTCTCGCAACTGATAGGGTTGAAGCATCAAGGAAGGCAGAAGAAATGAAATTAACAAAATACCTTTGCGTTAGTTACCTCTCAGAATTGTACACAATTTATAGTTTGGAAAACTTTAGTTTAAAATAGAATTCAATAAACTTTCTCTTTCTCTGATGTGGTTTTTTCAGCAATAACTAAAATTATTATAAATTTTTCCTTTCATAAGTTGAAAGTTTTCACAGCACATTTTAAAAGTTGAAAATCTGTTCCATATTCGAGCACATACCGAAACATACTCTCAACATCAAAATTGTGAAACACGTATGCAAGCACATTTCTCGAATGCATCCATATCACACATCAACAACTATGATTTATTCAACACCAGAGCAGTCGTAAACAAGATAACTTTTGTGACGGCTAAAAGAATTTGTTAGCTTTTAGGGCCATTTTACACAGCCGCAATCTGAACTGTTTATGAGAACTAAATCACTAGTGCATGCATGTGACAGGGAGCCAGGAGGAGCCACCTAAAAAGATACTTCATCTAATTGAATCATGTTTCACTCACAAAGTTCGCGATATCATCGAAAAGTTCTCTGTAATGAATGGCATGACAAAGCCTTCTACTGATATCTTACAGAACATGAGAATGAGACTATTTTAGTGCACGAGCGGAAAACAATTCGAAGATACTACCTTGAATCAATGGTACTTTCACTTCAAACTCGATATTGACACTAGAGTCACAAGAGAAGCAAATGAGAGAGACAAAGGGTTACTGAAAATTAAACGAAATTATAACCGGACATCTATCTAAAGACAAGCTAGGCTAAACTCTGAGCTGATAAAAGTGGAAAACTTCAACTCCACCAAAATGATAACTAACATTGCCGAAGGGTTGCCTGACAGAAATATGTCCAAAGTTAGACGAACAACACTGGAAAACATTAAATACTCGTGCAAGCCTAGTTCCAGGTCTTCAGGCAGATGTTATTGTTAAGGGTAAAATCCAGAGAGGTGCAATTACTTATAAATTTTCGAGAGTGCACTACAATGGAGTGGAGTGTCTTCAGTATTTTCAATTTATCTGCAGTGGCCATGACGTACGTAAAATAATGATATGATACATCGTGAATATGAGATCCTTCCCACTTGCACTTACCTCGAGATAAGTCCGAGGAAGCATAAATATAGGTAATGGGGTAATCGATATCATATACTTACAAAATGTGCATGTATTATAAAAGTACAGAAGTTTTTTACTCAAATTGTGTATGCAATTAACAGTAGCTAGTGCAACCCAAGTATAACCAAAATGCAACCTTTTTCATTAGCTTAACAAGATCATTCACGCACTTGTGATTCAATGTTGATTTTAGGGATTTAATGAAGTTGGGTTTGAGGGTTTGTGCTTTATTGTACAAAATGTGAGCTGAAGTATGTAATATTTAAACAAAATCAAAAACACCCCTCTCCTTCCAACCTTTACCCAATTTTTTATAGTCACATTATAGCGTTGCGATTTCTGTTCATTTAAATGAAAAGGTTGGAATAGGTAGACCTTGTAAAACGGAAAAATCCTTATAGGTTGAAGAAGAGTCTAAAAGTCTAAACATTTTGAGATTGTAACTTTAGACGATGAAAAGCCAGCCATTTGTAGGAGGGCTGCGGCATCAGAGTGACACATAATAGGACGACCATATACATATACCACTCGAAAAGCTTTCTTTATTTACACAAAGCTGCTGTCAACCACTTTACCTCGTCATGCAGAGCAAGTAAAACACAAGTATGTGGTTTGTGAAAGTTGCCAACTTTCCCTCTTGTCGTTTGTATCATATTTTGTTTACTTTCCAATACTTTGCTTTCAACTGCATATGTATGAAGTAAATGGAAGCAAAATAGCAAAGGGGTAGTCTAAGATTTTTTTATCAAGAAAAATGATAGTACCGTAAAAGGAATTGCGGATTTTCTCGAAAAGGTCGGTAGTACTTATACGAAAAGGAATAAACTCAAACAAGAGGTCTGGTAAGTTAATAGGAAACCCATAATATTCTCCCTTTTTTATAAGTTTGATTATCCAAAAAGCCAGAGGCTAATAAATTGCTATTGGGTTTCAATAATGGGCTATCATTGGAATTTTTCGTTAACCCAAGAACATACCAAATATCAGTAATATAATATAGTTTTATAAATAAAGTCTTAAAGAAAAAAAACACGTCTTGGGGTGTGCTCATGACGTAGGAAATGCGAATAGACGTTGTAGGATTACTTAGGAGTTGCAGCTGTCAATTTAGCTAACTATAGAACAAATATTTATGACTGACAAGACAATAATAAGACTCATTGTTTATGACACAAGACGTGGCACTATAAAAACATGAACATTGTGAAATTGAAACCATGGCTGTAATAACTTACCATTTTTAACTGATGCTTCAGAGCAGTGTCGAGGTGACAAAGGTTGAGAGCTTTGGCAGCAAAAATTCTCTCACGATAAGAAACCAGTGGAGCAAACACGGTTGAAAAGCGAGCTAAAGAAGCTTGGCTACCACTGCTCAATCCACCACAACCGATCATTCTTCCACGACCTCGAACTCCAGGGAACAGGTGACCCGTTTCCCATTCGATGTCCTTCTTATCAATTCTCCATAAGAGAGCATCCATATCACGGGATATTCGCCAGTGACGGAAGACAAGATATATTGCACTTATTAGAAATGCGATGGAAAGTAAGCTAGTCCCTATAGCCCACATTGAGAAGGTTTCGCCTAAAAAATTTGAGGGTAAGAACATTTAATTAGTTAAGTAAACTCTACTGTATTGCTTAATCAATTAGTGAATGTGAGAAAGAGAGGTCCTACGAGTTTAGCCTCAACTTAATTAAGATAGTATTAGTATTGCGATTCCAACACTTTCTTGGCCATTAATAAGGGCACAATTCCACAATGCACAGTGCACAATGCGAAAGTAGAGCATACATATCTTACTGACGCTACACAGTTCATGATACAAGTACAAATTAGCATGCCTACGGACCATTCGTACCTATTATAGTTATGATTTCATAGTGTTTAAGGGTTAATTGAGCATGAAATTATGTAATGGAGCCATATAACACATGTTTTGTTGGTTATTTAATTCCATGCAAATTTCTTAATTAATTTAGACTCAAGTCAAATAATACTGAGAAAAGATAATATTTACATTTACCGTGTATTTTACTAAGAAGCTTCCTTAATATAACCAGTTGGTCAGAAGAACGAAGTAACACGAATGCAGACACTATCTGATGGAAGTAGGGTAATTGAGTTGTTCAGTGTTCAATAATAGAGTTTCTATCTAAATATGCACAATTGAATTACAAGCGGATTCACATTGCAAACAGCAAAATGAGAATAGAAGGAACGTCTAGGGATTGTGAAGGATTGAGGTTTGAAATGCAATCTTATTGCCTTTAACTCAATGCAAATTACCACTGGCAAGAGAAGGAGAAAGCTTTATGATGAAAGTTATTTGCAACAAGTTTCCCTGTGCCAGAGTAGAAATACAGCATTTTCATTGAAGATTTATACGCTTAGCTTTATGCTTTCATACGGAGGTCATTAGTGTACACAGCATGGTGGTAGCAAAATCTTTTGAAGACAATGGATGGTTTGACTGGATCTAGTACTCTTTGTACAATTCCAAATTTCAATTTACATAGTCCTCCAAAGCTCTCCCAGGAAGGAGAAAGCGACTTAAGTCTTGTGCTGGCACAAGCAAAATAATTAAAATTGGCAAAGCACAATTCAATTTTGGGCATGCGGACGCTTTTAAGAACTTAAATGAATCGGATTACTTACTTTCATCAACCTCACTGTTCAACTCTTTCTTTCTATTTACATACAGCAGAGAACGGAGAAAGCAGCTAACTATCAAGATTGCATTAGCTTCAGTTAGCCGCCACAAACGAAGGGTGGTTTATATGAAAAAGAACCTGCGTTTTGTAGTCTTGCGTAATATTTATATGAATATACTGGGGGAAAAGTAGGAATAAGTATGTTCCCCTAATTTGAAATTAATTCTACCTTCTCTTCCATTCACGTCATTTTGAAAGATTTGACGTCACATCACATTTGAGTGAGTTTGTTTGCAATCGACTTGCAGAGGTTAAGAAGAAAGCTATGAAATAGCCAAAGATCACTGTACTAATCAGGGTTATAGTCAGTGACAGCCATTAAAATTAAAAGTATACAACAGCATGAAAAAACGGAGAAAACTCACTTTCGCACTTTTCCCCATGAAATCCACATTCTGGTTGAGATACTGGAGGACCCGCTGCTACCCAATCGACTGTATCCGTTAAAGTTAGTTCCTAGAACACACATACATATAAAATAATATTAATAATTGGAAATCTAAGGAAATTATTACAGAGCCTTGAAAACAACAAATTACTTCTCATGTTTAAGGACGAAAATTGTAATTAACGAGTCTAACAAGCCTTAAGGATTTATTTCGAAGGAAATACTGACAGCAGCTGGTATACAATAATGTTAAAGGTGAAGGTGCCACTTCAAAATTCACCCTAATGCCTTCGTATAATTCCGTTTCCGCCATGGATCTCATCATTTCTGACATAAAGGATTTTCAAGAACTTTAAGGTAATGATGAAAGAATGCTGTTGAATATTATGTCCGTGATCATGGACAAGTTTCCTCGATTTCTTGGCAAACGATAAAATAGATTAAGAGTATTTGGGAAAGCGAAAGGATCATAAAATGCCTCTTTCCCGAATAAGGTCATCAAGGAGAGTAGCCATTGAAACAGAGTGGAATGGGGAGAGCGTTTGAGATGAGGATGAATGGGCTATATGCATATAATGTATGAAACACGGCTGCTGAGTTGACAATCAATAATGGCATTCTCTGATCAAAAGATTAACTAACCCCAAACCTTGGTAGATTTCCTACCGGTTTTGCATGAACGTTGAAAGTACGATGGGTGCCTTTGCCTTAGGGAAAAGTATATCCCTATAAAATTTATCAAATGTGAAGTATTGAAGTGAAACGCCATTGGAGGACTTTCGACCTATACCCATTCTCCGACACCTATAACCATAATCCATTATGCTACGTTCATATGTATAAGTATTCATGATCGTATTTTATATAACGCATAAAAATAACCACAAAATATTACAAAGCAGACCCTTCCATAGTCCTATTTGAGCGCATTTAGCAAAAATTTATGCATAGTGGCATATGTTCCAGAAGAAAATTATAGTTTAGATGCCTGATATTCTGACGGAAAAGGATCACTGTTTAGGTTTTGTTATTACGCCGACAAGTTACCTCATTAATCATTTCCGCAGGGAATGAGAAATGGGAGTTGAAGTTTGGAAACCATCAACAGTCCGTCAGTTTTATATTGCAACAATGTAAGATCTAATAATTTTTATGGGATAACTTATCTAGTGTTGAAACGAAAGCCAATGATTAGTATTCTGATCTGATAAGCTATTGTATATTTGTATGCATAACATAACACTAATACTTTATAATTGGTCAGTCGTGAGCTAACAGTGAATGAGAGATTATGAATCATTATATCATCGAAGGGTAAAATTTCTCCGATGCTTTAACACGACGATACAAGAATACGTATGTCCTTCATCTGTGGGTATTCACAACAGAATCTTTAAGCCAAATGGTGACTGAAAAAAATTACTCGTCATGTACCTTTGTACATAAAAGCTATCAGTGCGACAACGACGTTTTGTTACATACTGTAGCATTCTAAATAGCGTTGTATCTTTCCTACAGATAATAATTTAATTTATGTGGAGAAAACGTGCCTGAGTATTTTCCACAGATCATCTTCCACAGCAAAGATAATGCAGCACAATACTTAACACTGTCTCAGATATTGAGTGAAAATGAAATATTTGCAAACTTTGGCAGTTTTACGAATGCTATTCTGAAATATTCTCATAGTACATAAGATTTGCAGAGTGAAAGCTTCACAATCTTTTTGGATGCGTTCGGCAGCACCACAAGCTAAGAATGTATGCAAAAGCCTCCATGAATCTTTAATAAGACAGCAGGAGAGTTTCAGGGACTACGACGCCCACGTTCTTCTGAATCTTCACGGGGAATTCTGCGATGCGAATTCTTTTACAATGTTATATAAACTCAGATGCAACATTAAACCAAAAATTGACAAAAAAATTAGTGCTATTCATCTTTCCTTCCGCTCCGCGCCCGTTCACTAGCAATTCGTAGCAAAAATCTCATCAGTATAATGTATGAAATGTGCTAAGAAACACAAAAGTATGTATATTAACTGCCTTTCTCTTTTAATCAAGGCTGGGTTGTGTTTGTAGACAGAGGGAAACAATTTCACAAAGCGAAAGTCAATTTAGTCGTTCACATTTGTAGTATTTGTTTTCTAAATCGAATATAGCATGAAAATCCTGTTGAATATGGAAAAATATATCTCTGGCTCATGTAATATTGTAGAAACGTAACATACCAATGATGAAAAATGACTTTTACCGGAAGTTGAGCCGTAGACCTCATAAAGAAGCCAACGGGGTAGAGCCCAAACTCATTATTTTTACTTTTGAGTGCGACAAGAGTGAAATTTCCTTCAGCATCTCCATTCTCATCCATTTTGCTCTCATGTCCTGTCGCACTATGATACCTAATATCCCTCAGTCTTCTTGACACTTCACGACCATCTCGTATTCTCTCTGTGAGTTTTCTCTCATCCTCTTCAAAGCTATTACTACTTCGTCTACTTCCAGCATTTTCAGTGAAACTTTCTTTCACCGAATTAGAATTAGGGGAAGACGCCAAAACTGACACATGATCTCGTCGGTGACGTATGGCCAATTTTGTTTTTGTCCCATGAGGAATCAATCTTTGTTGTTGCTGTCTTTGCGGCTGTTGCTCATTTCTTTCCTTATTAGCTCCCACTGAAAATGACGAATGGGACTTATTACTGTCTTCGAAACTAGGACTACTCCTTGGTCCACTGGATGACGCCGGACTCACAGTGGAAAACACTGACCATAAATATTCCTGGACTATGTCTCTTATCACATGTGCGTATAACATCACAGCATCATACAAGTAGGCGGCTTCAATTCTAATATTTTTGTAGCCGCTGAATTTCTTGATAGGGTTTTTATAACCAAATGGTTCCATCTCCATGAAATGGTTAACTCGACGAGAAAACTCGGTAAAGTTTTTAGGGGCTGAAGCTACTATTCCCAAATACGAACGGAAAGCTGATGGTGCTTCGGTCTCGTTTTCGTTAGTGAGAAGACCACGGAAGTAGCGTCGAGGGTTCCATGTATCTTCTTTGAAGTCATCCATTGAGACACCGATGACTAGATAGTCGCCTGTTGGAGTTGGATATAGAATATTATATGCACAAAAGGATTATGGAATGAAAAGCATATAATGTTAACAAGCGGAAAATGAGGAAAATAGGAAGGAAGCCTTTTTACATGAACATAATGTACCCAGAATTGTGCGATAAGAATATTTAGAACGGTTCACATGAGAAAAAAAATCAATAAAATTATTAGTGTCAGTGAACTGACTATAAAGTGGAAAATCGAATGCAAAACGAAATCTGGGTACATTAATATGTTATATATTAAGAGAAAAAAATCAGTTAGAACTTTGAAGTGCCCGTTTAATATTTTTTCACAAATTTTGCAAGCAGAATTTGTTGAAATTATCAAATTATATTGACCACATGAAAATACTCGTTTCTCACCTTTTTCTAGTAAGTCATGTTTCTTCAAAGCAAGCATAAGCCCCAGGTGCTCGAAATACTCGCTGATGATGATGTAAACTAGAAATAGATCAACAGAAAGAGTTTATCATGGTGTTAGGAACCAATGATAAAGTTAAATGAACAGCAAAACGGTCTTAAATCAGATCGAGAAAAACTGACTACACGGCGTTTTTGTAAATTTTAGAATAAACCCGAAGCCAATGTTTGAAGTTCTGTTAAATTAAAGCATGAAACATCGGCAGATCTTCATAACACGAAGTAAACAATATTTAACCCAATAAGCTTCTTAAAATAGCTAACTTTGCGACTAGCTAGTACAGAGAGTTGTGATATATATGCTCAAATTCTGGTCCATTGGTCTTTCCCCGATGTGAAGTTGAGTGGATTAATGTAACATTTCTAAAAATTTATTCATTCATGAGTTGGGTACAAAATTCAAAGAAAGCATTACGTGCAGTTCAACAACTTTAAAGACTATGTAAGAAGAACAAACCATTGAAGCATATTATCTGAGTATGGACATTTGCACATCAAGTGAAGAAAAATACAAGGCGCTGGCATTTTTTTCTATAGTACGACTGTACGACCCTCCTACTCCGACTGCTAGACTACTTTCGCTTTTCGAGTTGTATTTTACAAAACTTGGTTTGTAGTTTACTTTCTTCATAATCTTAACCCGGACCCGTATGATAGTATTATTTCAATTGGAAACGTAAAGTGCAAGCTCCATATATATTTTTTATTTAAAAGTGGCAGCTGTGAAATAAAGATATGATGTTCACTCGGGTAGCGATGTGCCATAAAGAATTTTCTTCATACTTTTCCGTATAAACTGAATCAGATATGAAGTCCCCCAGGTAAAAAAATCTTTCAATCTTTGCCATTTCAGACTTTATCACAGCTGTCAGAAAAAAGGACAGCTGTTTCTCAACCCTTCTTTCCCAAAAATTGCAGTAACATCACTTCTCTTTATCCTTTTTTTTTGTGTATTTTCATCAGCAAATGGTTTCAGGTTTATCGTGGATGCAAAAGCCTTGCTCACGAATCAAGGATGAAATCATCCGCGATGACACGTTAGATAAAAATATCCCACCATATTCTAACACCACCAAGTACTGAATGAAATGACAAAGAAGCCTACGCCTAGGGTGCGCAAAAAACTTAAGTCTATGCCAAAAAGGGATACACCAGAGAGCAAAAAAACTGATGAGTAAGCAAGCAAGCATTGAAAGCATTACCGATGACGCACCAGCACTCACAAATTTTACTTGTATTTTGACAGAAGCTAAAAAATCAGCAACTGGTTGAGAAAGTAAAGTTGCCCATTTACATGATAAAGCTGATAAACTTTCAATTGAATTGAATCACCTATAAAACTGAACACGGTAAAGTATGTATACACACGTAGAATATTTACCATGAACGTTAGTATAAGTAATATAACCATACACTTACTTCGGGTGGTTTCTTTAGTTTGCCCGACAATGCCATCAAATGGATTGTCCCCATATCCATGATGATACGGGCCACGATAAGAGATCTCAGGGTGAGTGCTCACACCACGCTCACGGAAAAGAAGAGACAAACTTTTCGCAACTCGTTTGAATCTCTGGTCATCTGAGGAGTCTGAGTAAATGACTGTGAGTGAATCCCACCAACCATAATTGAGCACAAGACTGGCCACAGCACGAGATATAGCTGCATCGGGTGGACGGCTACGGGAGAAAGTGCGGAAGTGACGTTTGTCTGAAGTGGCTTCATCGCTGCAAAACTGAAATAAGAGAAATCATCCACAGTACGGAATGAGACTTAGGTATACATACTTATGTTTATGTCTTCCTATTCAAAGCTACATGACATCTGCATTCTCTAACTCTAGTGGTACGCACTCTCATGATGATCCAGGTTTTATTCTTTCCCCCAAAAGTATTTCATTTGACATAAGTGCGACATTCGGAAAAATATCTAGTGCGTGATATCAGATTTCTACAATTGCGAGTTGTGAATATAAAAACGCTGGGAAAGTTAGCTCGTGTATGATTTTGTCAAACACGGATTTTCTGAACCCACAAATAAATGGAAATAACATGGAATATAAGAAAGCAGAATATCCCATTTATGAATAAAGCAAATTATTATGGAGAGTGGCATAAACTCATAATCAAACTCAACAGAAAAAAGAGCTAAATGTATAAATACTAGTAGACGCCCATTTAAAATTAAATGGATGCAAGGAAGGGTTAAAGGCTGGTAAAAAATTAAAGTTATTGAGATTTATTAATTCTTCAAATAAATATGCATTACATAATTTATTCATTAAGTCCAGTCCAGTCCTATGTCATTAAGCCAGTATTTACTCATTCAGACTGTGCAACATCATCATTAGCTACACTACCTAATACCTAATGGATGTCTTCAGTTTAGCAGTCATCTGACTGATTTATACATTGTGTGACCGAATTGACATATGTAAGGAGCCTCAAAAGAACAAAGAACTGTATGAAGAAAAGGTACCCTGATCTGATTTATACACTGTGTGGAAATGTGTAACCGAATTGACATTTGAGGAGCCACGAAAAACGAAAAACTAAGTATATTTTGTGTATGAACGAAAGAAAACCAAAGTGCTTACAGAACCTGGCATTCCATTATTACGAAATGTATCACGCACAATGCATTTGCATTAGGTGAAACTGCATGTAAAAATTGCCGACTCGGAGAATTACGAAATCAGTCATACACAATGTATTACAAAAAATTAAATCACAATTTAAAATTAATTAGAGTAAACTTATTGAAAAAGTAATTAGTCTATTACACGCCTGCCCTCCTCAGCTTTCATTTGATGCCATTTTTATAAAAAACCGTGCACTCCTTATTTGACAAAAGGGTACAAAACTTGCCCGGATCTCAAACACGCTCATGTAATAAGTATGGATGTTGTTTATGGCAGCTTGCTCTTAGCATGGGAGAAAGAGAAAACGGCGGGTTCGCCATCAAAACTTCATCCTAACAAAACTTTCTTAATTACTATTAATTGGTAATTGCATGATAAGAGATACAATTTGAAACTGTTTTCATCTGATCGTCAACTCAATGATTTATTTATCATGGATCCATCTCAGAAACTACATCAGGACAATGCACCTACTTAAGTTAAGTTTGTTCAAAGTAATATATAAATTAATTTGGGCTAATATGAGTGAAAGAAATGTATGGATAATAGTAAGGCTTATTTGGGAATCTAAATCATGCATGCAGGCCATGCAGTATCATTATTAGTGTATTTGCAGCATGCCTTTGGTTTCTCGGAACTTATCAAAACCTTATTCAGTACCCTGACGTTGAGCAATTTATGGTCAATAGAATTAAGCGGCGATCTACAAGCAACAGTTCAAAGAGAAATTTCATGATAAAAATACTTACTCAGAAACAATATATAATGCAACAAAATATGTACATATGCCTGAAAAATCTTCGTGGACTAGAAAAGTGCTATTTTTATCAATTATTATACATTAGACAGGGAGGAAATCCTTTCAGATCCAGACATTCACATAAATGACTATTTCGATAGGGTAGTTTATGATCATTTGGAGGAATCGAACAGAAAATAAGATAAAACTAAGACCATTTATCATTTCTCTGCTGGGTTAAGATATTTTATTACAAGATTTTCAATTTTCCGCCTGGCATGAACCTAAGACTAATTGAAAGAGATGCTCAGCCAATTTATTTCTTAGCAAGTATTTTGTCCGTCCACCTCCTACACAGAACGCCACAAATTTACAAATTGTACATCGAGATTTAATGTGATTTTTCATCGTTACATACGTTTAAATACATTGTTGAAAAATCTCAAGTCAGGCGTATTCGTATGTTGCATGTGTAAAACTTGAGGCTTCTCATAGACTTTTGTTTTTACTAAAAATTCAAGACCATTCAAAATACCCATAAATTTCTTCTGCTGCAAATATCTAGCTTAAGTATTACTATACACAAGAATACATGCATATCGATCATTTTTAATATAGTCAACAGTCAAGGTGTATAAGCATACTACAAAATATATATCATGCATTTTAGAGAATGTTAGATTTAAAGAAGGTTTCACAAGGATACTGTAATATCATGTGGACTGACTGGACGGAATCTATTCTCAAATCCTTGCGGACTTTTCCTGGTCTGGTGAAGGGTTTCGGTTGGGAGGAATTTAGGAAGTGAATTATGATACTGATGCTGGCTTTTCTTTGTCCAACAGCCAAAATCTCACCTCGACAGCCAGTACCCATAATTCATAATAACTATCAAGCTTGTTGGACCACCAAGAACGATCACGTTCAACTGAATGTAAAGTTGTATATAAAGGATCATATTACATTGAGAGAATGAAATCCGTTCGGGGAAAACAACAAAAAGCAAAGAGTAGGCTGAAGCTTTTATAGCTGTAAATTAGATGGGTAATGCATTATTCTAGCGGTAATCATTCCAAGTCGGTGATCCATGTAACGGTGAAAACTAGAAGCTACTACTGAAGCTAGAATTTCATTGTCATTGATGCTAGTGTAGGTAACAGTGCATGCAAAAGGGTTACAAAGGAAAAGGCTTCTGGCGAAGGCATTTCTCTATAGTTTTCACAACAGCAGCTGTGTTTTTCTTTATTGCATTACACTGCATACATGTCTTTGCCGTAGGAGGAACGTTGGCTATATTTCATGAAAGAGGAATCCAATCTTCTGAGGATACAATCTAGCTCATCATCAACACAAGAATGGAGTACTCTCTTAAAACCATTATTTTTGATATTCAATACAGCCAACAACAGTTGGTTTTGTTGGGTAATGCGATACATGTATGAGATTCGTAGGAGAAAGTTTACTTAGTTTAAGAAATGCTAAGTTGATACTCTTTTACTGTTCGGACTGAATCGATATTTCATATAGTATAATTGTCTATACATTTTCAGTATTGGATTTTATCTAATATAAGCATTTATTAATTCGACTGTTTTATGTCACATTCGTGCATTACAATTATTCAACATCCTGGCACAACACCAATTAGAGATTTGTACCATGCCAAGCCGAACACGACACGACTGACAAAGGAAACCGACGCTAGGACAATATGATCAAATCAAGGATACACAAGAGATTAATTGGTTGAAAATCATATGGACATAAACATGAATAAGTTAATAAGTATTACAAATTACAAATCGTATGCCTTGATTTTTTATTGAAAATTTATTTTAATGCAGACTTAACCAATCGAATCTATGCCGTGGTTTCTCATTGCAGGTTCATATTGGGAGGCATTTTTCTTTTAAGAACTTTTAAGGAAATTTACATGTAGCCTACAATTATGAAATGGGTGGGTGCAGGGCCGTAGACATAGAGATATGGTTGTCCATCTACTTTGGGTGGGTGGGATCTGGGATCGAATACTGGGTGTAGGAAGACCAAGACGGTGTGTTTGTTTAATTATTCTTTTCAATACTAGCCCAAGCTTTAACAGGAAAACTCATCGTCAGTTAGGAATTAGTTATTGTTTCATATTAAACTTACATAAGAGATCATTGGAATATTCAAACATGAGGCAAGTTTCGCTTCGTGAAGACAAGTCTCTTGAGGACCAATAATCACAGAAACATTATGCTGCTTCCATAGTTGAGCAACTTGCCACAAGCTTGTTTCTTCGTCTCCAAATGTTTCAGCGACAGTCAGCAAGAAATTGATGTTCACTGGATGACTCAACTCGGAGAAAAATTTAGATTGCTGGAGTATATACAGCGCGTACGTTAATCCTCCAGCGATTGTCAACCCAGGACGAGAATACTCTTCATCGCCCAGCTTTCGTGCCGAGCCAATCATGAATCCTATTCTTATGTCAATTTTCAGAGGAACCTGCTGTTGAGCTCCTCCAGATGAAAAACTAGATGACGCAGTTAGTGAAGACATTGAGGGATGAGTGTATCCCCCTGTGACTTTCACATAAGTACCGTTCCAATGGGGATCTAACTTGAAATTTAGCCCATTATTTGTAAAACTCTCCCCATGTTGAAAGTATCTCTTGAGATTTGCACCATTTTCGGGGAACAGTATAAGACAAAGAAAAAGTAAGTACAAAAATAATAGACCCATCTTTGGAGTGCAGTATAGAACCCTACTGGCAGGATTTTAAGGTTTTGAACAAACGTGCGATAGAGATTTCGTAGACAAAAACAATCTTTCCGTTTAAAAATGCAGCGGCAACATTAAAGTTTAAAGTTATTTTATACTTCGTCAGATCTTCTGCTTCAGAAAATATTCGGCAACGTGAATTTGCACTGCACTGTTGAACGTTGAACGCTTATATCGTAGCGGTCATCGCAATGATTTTTATTATAATGAGTATTTATGACATAAGCTATCAACTCTTATGACATGGTCTACACACATGTTACATTTTTCATGCAGAGTTGCTAAAATTAACACAGATAACCATTTTCTCTTATTTGGATTTATATAAGTGTATATATTACTATTAAAACTCTATATACATCTTCACTCTTGATAAGAATTTATGGAAGTCATAAAAATGCTAAGTCATTTCATAAATCTTTTTTGAAACTAATGCATTCAAGAACTGTAAAGACAACTTTTACTCTCACAACAAAAAAGAATTCCAAAAGATTTGCCTGTGCAGCTGCACTTTCCTAAATTTCTCAGTTTCCCCGTAACACACATTTCTCAGAGATCACCTTACAGTTTTGCACATTATGTGTCACGTCACTGACGTATAGCTGGCTGCTGGTAAAAATCAAGTCAACTTTTTTGCAAATTCAAGGTGATAAAAACTACTTTGAGTGCTTCTACACTGCCATTACAGGTAATTTCACTTTGTTGCACCACAAAAAGCCAAGTTTTTAAGGGCCACAATAAATGCCAAGTTTTTTGTAATAAAAGTGTAATAAAACACGGAAAATATTACTGCACACTTGTAAGTGCATTATTTACCATCAAGTCTAAGCAAAAAACTGTTTCAGAGTTTCCACGTCAAAAAGAGCAAGATTGTGAAAAACCTTGGCACTAATAAAACGTGCATTGCTAAATCTCTCATCATGAAAAGCTTCGGTTAAGGGTTGTGGTCGTGTGCTCTCACGCTGCTTTCCCCCAGCAAACTGAGATTGGTGAAAGTTGAGAGTCAGAACTTTGTTCTGTCAGTACAATTTCCTCTACATACGGGGTAGCGTAGGGAAGATTTACAGATACTTTCATACTATGTCTTATTTGCTTCCACGTTTCCAGATCGGCGGGGGTCGCTGTTGGTGCTTCAAATTCTTCAGCTTCCAGCTGGCTTATTTTCGCCTGGATTTTTTTGTAGATGTGGAAATAACGAATAATATACATGTAGATTTAGATACAAACGTAAAACTGTATCCATAATCCATGTACATACAAATACAATACGAACATGTAGGTCAGAATAACGATAGAAAAATGGTGTAACAGCTTCATTCGACGCAAATAATATCCAACGTCCGTAATGTAATGTCAAATGTATTAAAAATTAAATACATCAAAGACATTTATTTGTTTCAAGCCGCAGTGAAGCCATACGAATTTTCGTAATTGTTGTGAGTACTTGTGAGTTTGAATTACTGGAATTACAAATCAATTGAACATTACATGTGTTATGTATTTAAAACTCAGTTATTTATATTAGACATTTGCCGCGCATGGAAAATTCACAACAGCAGCCACTGGAGACGGAGAGGATAGATTAAATATAATATAATAATATAATTGATAATTGAACTTTGAAATCTCAGGTGACAAATTTTCCCTTGGGAATATATACGTACACCCATCCGTCAATTATAACTAGAAGATTAGAACTGGAGTGTACGTAAAAATTGACAAAGAGAAAGAAAAAATAATTATCGGTAATTTTTGCATTTTTGTCACATTCGTGTGAGCACCCTACCCCACGCCAAATTGCATCTGATGCGAGTGCAAACTTAGTCCTGGCCAGAGTTGTCTAAAAAACCGCGGCAATGTGCTTAGCTTGAAAACAGTGTTATCTGTGTTGCTCGATTTTCTCCCCCTAGGTTTTCTATAATAAAATTGTCACTTGTCACTCATAAATATCATTTGTGCATTGTGGACATAGTGGTTAGTT
Source organism: Sinodicranocentrus sp. ZH6 (assembly GCA_027743935.1). Classification (NCBI taxonomy): domain Eukaryota; kingdom Metazoa; phylum Arthropoda; class Collembola; order Entomobryomorpha; family Entomobryidae; genus Sinodicranocentrus; species Sinodicranocentrus sp. ZH6. The sequence continues at coordinate 39,009 of JAHZNA010003494.1, forward strand.
CCAAGAGGATAGAAAGGTTGATCTGTTCCATCATCGGAGTTGTTTTTACCAAGTTCTCAATTGGTTTGTTGGTGTTTGTTCTATTGTCAATTGTCAATGCTGCTCTTCGTTGAAAAAGGTAATACACAAGTCACAAGTGCATCCATGTTTTGTGCGTTTTAGTTCAGGTCAGGCAACTCTCACTCGTCACTAACTGAGCATGAACATGCCATACAAAACCATTGACCATAAATAATGCAACCCAGACTGACAATGAGACGTTGAGGTTGAGACATATTGCAGTTGCATTGTAATTGATGTTGATGTCAAGAAAACCCTTCTAAAATTGAATTTGAATACCTGTCAACTGCAACTGTCACTTTGGAGTTGTGCAAATGCAAATGTTGAATTCGAATCTTCAGACTGAAACTGAGGTAGAGCCAACATGCAAATTCAAATAACAGGGTCCATCACTTGACTAACATCTCTTTCTAGATCATTTTATCATTTAAACGCATGCAATTGCTGTATGCATACAGCATAAGGAGAAATACAGATTATTTTGATTTCCTCGAATACGAACGAATCGATTCCTTATAAATTATAATTTCCTCTGTTGATGTAAACTCAAGATTATTTATTCCATATGTAATATTTGGAAAACATGTAATATTAAATTATTAATATAAAAATGTTAAATTACATTGTAGAAAGAATTTATAACGTTTATAGAAATTCTCAACTTTTTAAAATTTGTTTGTGTCTTAGTGTTAATATATATATTTTTGCATGGACATTGGATGTAATATTTTTTAACGCCGCCCTTTAATCTTGTTTCTGAGCAGACAGTGAGCAGTTGCAAACTACTTGTATGAAATAGAGATGGATGTCAATGAAATACGTATTCCCGAAATCGATCCAGCGATTCCGGTGGAACCAGACTTCTTTGGAAACGGATTTGAACATCCTCGCAATTCAAATGTAAATTCTCTACAGCCTGCCTCAGCAGAAAACATAACAAACATACTGTCCGTGGGAGGAATAGGCATTTCAGGACTTAATGATGACGACTTGTCTGAGTTTAAGGAATTTTTCGTATCTCTTGAGCCAAAACGGGATGAAGAAAAATTAGGTTTGGAAAAAGAACAACTGGATGAAGAAAACCTAGCTTTGGAAACAGAACAAGGGGATGACAGCGTAAATAAGGAGAAATGTGTCGATGAACCTCATTTTGAAAAAAAAGATGAAACCGTCAAGCAGAATCAGAAAGAATTTAATGAATCTAATGAAGACGAAAGTATTAAGTCTCAGAGTTCAGGACCAAATACACCAGACTCGAGGACTTCAGCTGCAGTAGTTCGTTTATTCTCTTTACCTTCGTTACCCAAACTTGAATCTAAAAGGATTTCAATTACAAGAGAATCTCCTTCAAAACAGAATTTACCTACCCCACCTCGGGTAACTCGAGGACGGTTGAATGATTCTATTAGGGAAACAAGATCAAAACGAAAATTAGATAATGAAGTAGATGAATGCTCTGGCAGTCAAAGTACTAGTAGAAGGGTTAGACAAGTCCGGAAAGGGAAAGCTGTTGGAAACGTACGCGAGGAAGATGATGCCATCGATTCTAATCAAGAGGAAAAACCGTCCGACGGCGATGATGATTCTGATTATGAAATAGAAAACAATAGCAATGACGATGATTTGGGTGATTCGGAGGATTTATTTGAACCAGTCGTAAAGAAGAGGAAGATCAAAACCAAGAACTATTGGACTAGTGATGATGGAACCTCGTATTTTAAGGACTCTGATGGGGAAACGCATACATTGAAATCATTTTCTATTGCATTAATGCGCGTTGACAGTAATATCAAGAATGCAAATGCAAATGAGGCTTACCGTCACAGTTCCGTGTTGTTAGAAGTTTGCATTGACAATTTTCTTTCTGCCAAAGAAGCCGTAAATGGGGGTGCCAACAGGTACTGTCAAAATATAAATCCCTAAGTATACATACCGCAATAAGTACATGCAATTAATTCCATTATCGATTTAATTGTCTGTTTTGGTTTGTTAGAATTGAGCTTTGTTCCTCACTGGCAGAGGGAGGATTAACTCCGTCCACTGGGTTTCTTCAGCATGTAAAAGAAAACTTTGAGAATGTTCCTATTTTCGTGATGATACGACCCCGTGGTGGAGATTTCTTGTATTCTGAAGATGAAATAGAAGTAATGTGTGTAAGTTTAGATAAAATGTATCAGCATTGTTCATGGTGCGTGTGTGGTATCGTTAGAAAGGAGAACAACGAATGACACAGATATGTGTGTATTCATTCAAATATTATTAATAAATTACTTTGTTTGTTTGTCTCTCCAGCGGGACATATCATACTACAAACAAATGGGAGCGGATGGATTTGTTTTTGGTGTGCTAACGAAAGATTGCAAAGTTGACGAAAAGAACTGCAAACTTTTATTACAAACGGCATTTCCTTTACCATGCACATTTCATCGAGCTTTCGACCGAGTGACAAACCCGTATGCTGCTCTTGAGACGATCATCGATATTGGCTTTGCTAGGATCCTTACCAGTGGACAAAGTGCTACAGCACTAGCTGGAAGTTCAATGTTAAAACGGTTAGTTGAAACTGCTGATGACCGTATCATAATTATGGCCGGATGTGGTATAACTGAGCGGAATGTGAGTGAAATCTTACGAAAGACCGGTGTAAAAGAGGTACATGGATCAGCCAGCAAAATAATTCCGTCTATCATGTGTTTACCGAGCACTAGTAAATCTAATAGACGCGGGTATAAACCCTCAGCGGTGAAAATGGGTGTATCGGACGATTCAGTTCTTAAAGTAACAGATTCATCTATGGTTAAACAAATGATAAAAACTATAACACGAGTTTCTCAATAACCAGGCTTCTTGGTTTGAGTTTGATGTTGGGCACAGAATGAATGCAATGTTTGTCATTTTTAACATTTTTATGTAGGTGTTATGCATGTTTGCTTGATTAATATGATTATGATTATTCCATTGTAAAAGTATGTATGGTTTGAATTGTAGATTTATGTTGCTCATGATGTTGTCATTTGTCAGTTGTGTGGAATCTGTATTTATTTCATGTTGTATAATATGTATTTGAAAGTTTGGTACTTTAATCGCAAGCGTGCTAGAGACAAGGGAAAAAATTAAAGCGTAGTTTTGTCGCAGGTGCTTGTCCTTGAGGATTAAAAATTTAATCGTACGCGGTATTTTATACACCCAATAAGTTTTATATCAGATTGGAAGATCATTATGCATATTACGTCCTCTAAACTGTGTAGTCCGATTTGGAAAAAAATCGATATTACTTTCATTGTGATGCAGAGTAACTAATGTGTAGTCTAGTAAAACTGCGATGGAATAAGTTTACGGTTGATACATAATTTACGTGATTTTTCAGAAACTCTAGTGGTTAAAAGAGTAACTTTAATCTGGCATGAAATTCATTCCATACACCATATAAAATACGAGAATGAAAAATATTTATTTTAATACATGATAAAATTTACATGTACCAAAGCTGTTTTCGAAGTACAAGTGAACTAAAGTATAGTAAAACCAATGAATACTATAACAAGTTGTAAAATGGGGGAAATTTGCAAATTATTTGACATGGTCTTAACATCAACGATGCAACTTATAAAAAGACATGTCGACATGTGTCTGTTTATTATGCCAGATGGCCTTTCAATTAAATTCTATACCGGAAACACGTAAAATACACACTCTTTGCATGGACATGGATAATGTATTATTGTATAATATTACTATTCAACTAACAAAGCTTTACACAAAGACTTAATTTACAATACTATCTTTCGTAATAAAAGATGTTTGCTTTATTTTCTGCATTTTATTCAATTTAAGTTTGATCTTCGTAAGGAAGGAATTGAATGGTATGTAAACCAAAACCCAATTATCAGAATCATACAACATTGATATTAAATATACTGCAATTTTACATGGGCTGTTCTAATTCTTGTAGGTTTTCTCTCATCTGATGAATGCTATTTTTCCACTGAATCAAAGTATCCCTAATCTGGGTCCAGTGCGCTTTAGATAATGCTCGTTTAACAGCAGACTGAACTGTAAGTTTTCTGTTAGCCTGATCAATTCGTGCTGTCAGTAGCTTGGTTTTCAAAGCGTCAATAATAAACTTTTCAACCTCAGCAGGCTGAAGTTGTAGCTCCTTTTCAATTTGTTGAAAACTGATTTCAGCGGACTTTTCAGCCATGCTAATCATTGTGAGAATTCGCAGTTTTTTCATCATTTGGTCGTGATCAAGGTTCATTTTTTGCATAAATTCCTTGTGTCCGGAATAAAATTTCATGTACTCGGCAAGGCCATCATACACAGCACACATTAGCAAGTCATGAATTGGATTTCCTGAAAACGGAATATTATAATGTAAATTTAAACTCATATTTGACAAAAGTTGGAGCAGAGTGTTTAAAGTTTAAATACCTTCTAAAAATTTCACTGGTTTGAGTGGCAACAAATGATCGAAAATGTAAATGTTGGGATCTGCTAAAGAAGCTACTATACATCTTTGCGCATCTTCTCTTGCTTGGCTTGCATTTTCCATCGTGTAAGTTGCAAGTAAATCCAACATAACTTTGTATGCATCATCGCTCATCTTGCAGTTCATCAAACTCGTATGTAGAAGCCGATAAAGTTTCTAAACAACGAAGTACTTCGATTAATCAAAAGTATAAATAACTATGATGTTTGATCAAATGAAAATAATTATTAATTAGCCCTTCATCTTCATCAACTCTAGCTTGTACAAACAAACGCACCTGCAACTGCTCAGCGGATGGGGGACGAGCACTGAATGTCTTCTTCAGGGTTTGTGTGTTTGTAAAAACAGACTGCATTTGTCCAACTTTCCCAGCAACTTCCACCATGTAATAATACACATGATATCTCATGGACGAGAACTCGTTCAACGAATAAAATAGAAGTCGCAGTACTTTCAAAGCAATAAGTCCATGCTTCATTTCTGGCTCCCATGCCTTGGTGAGTTTCTCACAAAAAGCAAGCACAAGTCCGTCAGAAGCTGCTGAATCCGCAATAATTACAACTGAAACTATTCCGTTCAAAACAGACTCGATATCAGCTTCAGTTCCTTTTTGAAAGCAAATGTCACATACTCCGATTATTTTATGAAGATCGTCCTCCATTCCTTTTGGACTTGCTTGAGTGGAGATTTCCGCCCCCAATTCGTTCATATACTCTCGCAACTCCTGACATTGCTCTTGCGGTGAGCAAGCTATAAAAGATGTCAACTCCGCTTCCATATTGATTCTGATGTAATTTTTCCTTTGCACTCCTAAAACAATGCAAAATATAATATTAGATCACTGACACAACAGGTATTGAATGGGCTGTGTTTGTCGTCGATCACTCATCAGTGAAAGTTGAACTGTAAAACTTAAAACACTTCCAAAATAAACACCCATAAAATAAAATCTATGGATAGTTTAAATAGTTAAAAAGGTGTGTGCCCTAAATTCATTAAAATAACAGATTCGAGTTCAGTTGAAGGTCGGTTTCAGCCCAAATTCACTAGCACCATACAAACAAACGACGAAATTTGCGAAATAGAATAAATTTTTCAATGTAAAAGTAAACTTACCGTATTCACCCTCGTTTCACTTTTAAAATCTGACAAATTGTGACTTTAACGGTTTAGTAAATACAGCGTTGGTGTACAGAAACAGAAACTTTTAATGCAATTATCAGTGACAAGTTATTACCCATGCAGCATTAGCATTTGAACCGGTGGCCAGCTTGTCAGAAAGAATTCCTCTCCTCTTCCTATACATGAAGGGGTATTCAAGTGAGTGACTAGAAAAGCAATGCTAAAAGTACTGTGCGGTGTGAGCAATTACCCGCTAAACTTGAATCACCAACACATGCACACAATGTAAAATGTAAATACTCTCGTTCTCCACATTTTATAAATACACACATGCATGTAAATTTGTTTGAGAATTTTGTGTGCTGCTAGAAAATTTCCTCGTGAAAATTTCCACGCGAGTACTTACACCCACAGATGACATACGACACACTAACTATTGTTGTTAATAAAGTTTCCTTTAACTAATTACCTGTCATCATTTGCCGTTTGTTTCCATTCACCATTTGACATGCCTACTAATAACCTATACAGTCAACAGTGTTTGGGTTCAATCAGTTTGCCATTCATAATCATGACCACATAATAAGTTTGATTTTTTGCATTTAGCAGTGCAAGGTCAAAGGTGCAGAGCAGATTAGTAAACATTTTATTGTACCTTTCAACCTTTGTGTTACGTTAGTGTTTGAATTTAATTGTTTCTGTGCTGTTGTGTTGTACGGTTATCTGCAGTTATCAAGTTGACGCAAAGTATTGTTAATTGTTGATTGTTCACCAGTTACTTATGTTCAATAAATAGTCTCTATAGTCCGAGAAATTTTCAAGAACCGAAGTCAAAATGGGGGCGGACACCCGGAGGAAGAAAGTTAAAAATAATTCTACCAGGTTCAAAATGACGAAGGGTAAAGTTAGCAATGCGAATGATGTTCCGTTGGGGCCAAGAATTCCACTAGACGATAAAAGTGCTAGCAGCGGTAAATTCAGCGAGGATATAAAACCAGAGTTCAAAGGAGATAAAGCTAACGATAAGTTTCCATTCAATTTGAGAAAGGGCAAAGTTGAAATTCAGTTTAACCCTAAGAACAAGAAAATAATTGAAGAAAAAAAGGAAATTGAGCGTCTAAAGGGTTTATTGGAAAAGGTAAGTCATAAGTTCTAAACTATGACCAATGACCAATGCTGAAGGCTAGATTATCTAGCGACGTAAAATAATTAAATGATTAGTTTGTAGGTGCAGTAAATAATTAATGATATAAGATATTGTCTATTGAGTTTTTGTTGATTATTTTAGGGAACTAGTGCTGAGCCACGTCAAGTTAAAAATTTCAAAGACTTTCCCATTTCTCGAAAGACCGGTAAAGCTTTGAAAGACGCTGGATATGAGACTCCTACAGAAATTCAAACTGAGTCGATTGAATTAGCTCTCAGAGGTCTTGATATACTGGGAGCGGCAAAAACTGGGAGTGGAAAAACGTTGGCATTTTTGATTCCCGTAAGTCATAAATATTCATAAATGCCTGGAACATGGAATGAAATTTTGTTTGTAGTATTATGCACAGGCAGATGTTTGGTGTTTTAGTGGGATAATCAAAGGGTTTATCTGAAAAAGGATTTTCTTTATGAATATTTTTACTGTATTTGGTTCACAGGTGATTGAGAAATTATACCGTAGCTTATGGTCGAAACTTGATGGATTGGGTGCCGTGATTATCACTCCAACTAGAGAATTGGCGTATCAAATATTTGAAACCCTTCGAAAAGTTGGAAAATACCACGACTTTTCCGCTGGCCTAATTATTGGTATGTACCGTTACTAGTATAATACCCTTACAAAACCCAAGTAATGGCAAATGTTGTGTTGTGTCGTTGTCTCAATAATTGTATTTATTTTCTCGTCTCCTTAGGTGGCAAGGATCTCAAATTCGAACGGAAACGAATGGATCAATTAAATATTATTATTTGCACGCCTGGAAGGCTTTTACAGCACATGGATGAAAATTCTTCATTCAATACCTCTAATTTACAGGTTCGTAAGAAGAAATCTTGATTTATTTTTAACTAGATATTTGAGAAGTTCAGAAGTATAATGTGTGATAGTAAATTTATCGATTGAGATGATGTAATCTATAAATTCTCTGAATTTATAGATACTCGTCCTTGATGAAGCTGATCGGTGTCTTGATATGGGCTTCGAACGGGACATGAACGCAATTCTAGACCATTTACCGACAGAAAGACAGACATTGCTGTTTTCCGCAACTCAGACTAAGTTAGCTTTAATTATAAATTTATGGGACATATGTGTCCAAAGATTCCCTCAGCACCTTATGCGTATTATATAATGACAAATTCTTAACGAATTGTATGAATCCTTTTCTCATGGCAAGTCTGCCACTCTGCCAGATACCCGTGAGCTTATGTATAATTGGTTTCGTTCATGTGTTTGCAGGTTCGTTTCGTTAACTTACTATTTTGCCGAATGCGACCTGGTGTTAGCTTACTTGCCTTGCATGGTTCTATGCACCAATTGAAGCGTATGGCAGTATATGATGAATTCTGCAAAAAACAAGCTGTGGTGTTGTTTGCGACTGATATTGCAGCTCGAGGACTCGGTTAGGAATTATTAATACTTGATCTCGGATTTAAAAATACGAATTAGTTTGCGATCATGTACTCAGACGTTTTGGACCTGAGGTGTCGTTTGGCCACTCGAAAGCTTTTTGGCTGAAAATTTGTATACAGGTGAAGATTAATGCGAGAAATACGAATCCGTTGAAAAATT
>JAHZNA010003495.1:0-32509 GCA_027743935.1 Sinodicranocentrus sp. ZH6
TGCAGTCCAAATAGGATTTATTTTCATTCCTTGTTCTTTGTTCAGGAGGTTGGGACATTTTGAGATGTACAAGCTTTCTTACGTATGTATGTACGCAAATGTGAGATGATTTTACATTCTATAATATGATTCTTCTACGAAGTTTATAAATGCTTTAATAATTTTACGTCGTTTTCAAGGTTTTTAAGACGCTGTAGTTTTTCATATTCCATTTTATTCAATTGGTAAATATCTTGCAAACAGCGCAGCATATTTGGTTGTTTGGTAAGGTAGACAGTTAACTCGCTCAAATTACACGCTTGCATAATGAAGTTCCTCTTACATAACCTACACTTTAAATGTAGCAAGAATCATCAGAGATTATATAATTACAATTAATAAACTACATATGTACGTACCTTGTTCTTTAGTATAGATCAGAAAACTTTTATAATTTATATTATGGTATACACTATACACATACATCTAATTGTAAGTGTGTCGAGCTATCTATATTTACTGCTGTTTTGTGCTACATAAAAGCCAGGTTCCATGAAAGTTCACAGAACTTTCTCAATTCTTCGTGCACATTTCCTCACCGCTAAATCTTCTTACAACTACGTTAGAGAATCATGGAAATAATGATACCTTTCTCGGGAGTATATCGTTTCTTTCAAACACAAGTAGTCTAAAGATGACAAGATAAATGTTAATGCTAAACTTATTTAAACAAAATACAAACTACATCAGCTAAAACACATATCATGGAGAAAAACGGAATCGCAAGGGTCATTCAACGTTCATTGGAACATCATTCGAAGCACCGCTTGTCGTATCGCTCTGCACAGATTCGTAAAGAGTTTGTAGTTCTTGACTGTTTCGGATATGGGCGACGAACTCCATTAGTGGTATATGTTTATCTACGAGACAATTAAAAATTAGTATTGAACTTCTCAAGCAGAAAATAAAAATGGGCACAGATAAATGTGAAAAGCGGAGCTAAATGTTCAGAAAATGAAACCAATACAAATGTGATATTTAACGGGCTAAAAGATAATTTCATACAAAATACATACACAGTCGACAATCTACTTGAATAATACAACCTAAGCCTTACCCTGATTTGAGTCTCCACATAAAGTTTAGGTAACAGCTGCGGCAACAGGTCTCGAATCAATGCCGGCTTATTGTGTGCGGCAGAATTAAATGCAACCAAAGCTACTCTTCGAACATTAATATCAGGATCAGCGAGGCTTTTCAAGAAATCGCCAATATTTTCCTTTAAGGATGGGTCGATCGGCTGTGGTTGATCGACAATGGTAAATTTCACAGCAGTTACAACAGTAGTTCTCAAGAGATTTGAATCAGAAGAAAGTGCATCTTTGAGTCGCGGTAAAAACTTTTCAGGATTAGCTAATGTGAGCCGACCCAGACACTCCGCCACAACATTCCTAGTACCTTCCTCGGGACATTCAGCATGAGCGAATAGAGCAGTCCAAATGTCTTCCGTATACATTGATATATTGACATTTTGTTGTGCTGAAATTATCTGAAAACGCAAATTGGCAAGGTAAAGGAACGTCCAACTACTAAAAATTGAATAACGGAATAAGTGCTACGTTTGCAGTAAATACCTCTTTCAATGCGTGTAGAAGAAGGTACTGTTTTTTTGGCTGTTGCCTCATTTCGTTCAACAATGCAGGTAAAAATGATTGTAGGTTACCGATTGCTACTGACCCAAATGCATACGCCGCAGCTGTTTTGATTTCCTCTGAAGGACTGGCAAAACAGTTTAAAATCTCTTCCCGTAACCGACTCAGCTGAGAGAGATCCCTAAAAGACAACAGAGAATTGTATAGTTCCATTTATAATCAAGAAAGTAAAATAAATACCATAAATGCAAAAAATATAATTATATTCCTTACACATGTCGACCAATTTCTCCAATTGATAAAAGAGCGATTACAACTTGCGTATCTTGTAAACTTGGACCTTTGGAAAGCTCAGCTACGAAACTATTTGCCACTGAGAGAGCTTCGTGTGGCCCAGAGCCCACACTTATAACTGAAATGCATTTGGCTAAGCTATAAAAGCTTTGCTTGTGGTGAGGTCCGTTAGATTCTGCTTTGGATGGGCTGAGCACACCTTCAGGCTCTAAGAAAATTGCCAATAGCCTCGAAGAAGAGTATCCTGGAATGTTGGCTTTCACAAGTGCCCTCAAAAACTCCATGAGTGCGCTCAATGCTGCTCCTATATATTACGACAAAAAGAATTTAAAGAATACTATGTAAATGCGAATACAATAACCTACCTATTTGTAGATATTGCTACTTTTCAAACTAAGGCATAAGTCTGTCATTTTCGGCTTTTTTAGGTTGCTTTATTTTTTATAAAACTGGAGCTTTCGATCAGTCACTCTGACCATTTTCAACAGTATAAGAAGAAAACACGATATTTTTCCTCAAGATGGGAAAAGAAAATCCAATAATTAATACGTAAAATCCAACTAAGGCTTACCTTGCATCAAAGGCGATCTGACAAGAACCTTGATAGCAGTCATACACATAGCTGCAGCTTGTTGCAAAGCTCTTGGCTGATAAGCCGCAATTGAAGTCATTAATTGCAATGCTTGCTGAGCGCAGTGGAGGTCTCCTTCACTAAGCAGTGGAGGAAGTTCAGCTATCACACTTTGCAGCATTCCACTTTCTATTAAACTATATCTGTAAATAAATTATTACACCATAAGTTACGTTAAAGAAAGTAAAATTAGGTGTGCATGTTTGCAAAAACATTTTGTAGGTGCTTATTAGTACACGCTTATCCTTATCATAACGTCATACCGTTTCATCAGAGTATCGAGAAGGTTCAGTGTAGCTAATTTCAATGCCCGCTGATTTTTTCGAAGAAATGAAGCCAAGACAGTGATTGCTTCACCCAATACAGACGTAAGATCAAGATTCACAAGTTGGGAGGATGCCATCAGGTTGAGAGCCTTTACAGCTGTAAGTCTGGTAATCTCGTTTTTCAGTCGCTCCAAGAATATGGGAATGCAGGTACCCCATTCAGATTGAATGTAACCCCCTAAATGGGCGAGAAGTGTTGCCATTGTTGTAATCGCTGTTTCCTTCACTTCTTGATCAATATCGGTGGCTTTGAGACGCCGAAGAACAGCTGGGTATACTTGAAGTGCAATGTTTGATGCATTTGGATGCTCTGTATTGTCACTTCGAACAACTTTGACTAATACTTGAAGTGCCAAAAGGGCTTCCGCAGTAACTTTGTAGAAGTTATCACCAGCACAAGTTAATAACGCGGGAAGAAGAATTTCCACGTGAGGCTGGACCACCTCAATGGGATGCGATGACATTATACAGTACACAAAGGTTAATGTGTTTGTTCTGACATTAGATGTAGAATTTTTATCACTATAAACAGTAAAAATAGGGCAATTGTTATGTTACTAGTCGTATTTACAATTTTTAAAAAGGCTATGCATCTACATTTTAGTTATAAAATCTTACGATAAACAGACAAGGATTCCATTCATCATGTTAGCCAAGAACGGAGCTAAACAGCCAGGTAATACACCAACCAAATCCGAAAGAAGTTGTAGCGCAACCTGACGACTCTTAATATTCTTTTCTTTCAACTGCTTCTGGACAATTTTAACAAGTTGTGGAATCTGAGAATCAAGGGCTTGTACAGCAGCTGCAGCCTCAGGACTTGGTGGGAGACCGGTGAGTCTTGACTCATTCAGCGCAACAACAGCAGGTTTCGTCATTCGAAGCAATGCTCGATATGCACTGAACACATCGCAACGAACATTTTCCTCTCGTTCCCGGAATCGAACAATTAACATCAAGGAAACATTTTGATAAATGTATAGTAGCATATCCGGTCTAGAAACAACAACTGCTTCAATGCATTTTGCTGCTGCTCGACGCACCTAAGCATAATCATGTTAATTAAATATTTAAATTATTGATGTTTCTTAAACATTTATTGCATTTAAAGTGAATCATGTCTCTTTCTCACTTTCCATGACATGTCATCATCGTCCGAATACTCGTCTTCCTCTTGTTCATCTTCATCATTTTGATCGTCATCTTCATCACCCGTGGTTGTATCCATGCTTTCCTCATTGAGGGGATTGAATCCAGACCCTTCATCATCATTGTAATTAGGATCATGAGATATCAATTTAACACATAGCTGCAAGACCCCTTCTAGGTGGCCTAACGTTCCCATCTCCTGAGGACATCGAGTGACAAATACTTCAAGAGCCTGCAAAGTATTTTCCTTCAATTCATCCTCTTCACTTTGTTGGCACGCTTCCATCAACATTACGACAACTTGACCAAGGTAATCTGCAAACCGTTGTCCAGCATTTCTACACACCGTGGCGCAGCACTGAATATAAGTATTAGCATGCCCAGTTTTGATTCCTTTCTGCATTTCTTCAACTAATATTCCGACCATTTTTTGATAATGAGCAGCCCCACATGACGCTGCCAAGTGTCCCAATGCAACAACCGTACGTTTTCTTACAGCTTGGCGTCCAGAATTCAACTGTGGCAAAAGAGCGTCTAAAAGCATTGCATGATACTGCTGTAAAATAGGGCCAAATCTTGACAGTAGATCTCCCAGAATGTCTAATGCTTCTAGTTGTACTGTGACATCCTCTTGCTGCACAACAATAGCAAATAACATAATGCGTGAATCATTGATTCCGGAATCACATTAAAGTTGCAGGTATAGAGTTATTTACATGCATACCTTTGCAATCGCTACAGTCAATTTCCCAATGATCTTCTTGCAAATAACGGTGGCCAATTGTTGAGAAGTTAAAGGAAGCTCCGTGATAACAGTTTTCAACCCAATCGACGAAATATCACGGAGCTGCTCCTTATCTCCAGTCATATTGGTACAAAGAGTGTCGACAATAGTTTCCACTTGTGGTTCTTTCACTTTTGCGACCAGTGGACCCAAACTAAAATATAAATGGTTAATGTCATTGAAAATGAAGTATATGAGCGAGCGTGTTCAAGGTTCAATGCTTTTCCTTTAATATACTAACCATTTCACAGCTAAATTTTGCACTTCTCCATTTTTATCTTCCAGGAGCTTTAAAAGCATTCTTACAACCTTCCGTTCTGAATCATCATCCAATTTTATGGAATCCTTCTGTAGTTCTGACATCAAGTCATTTGTAGCCATAAACCGGAAATCTTTGTCACTGGAGGTCATCTACCATCACATACAACATATGACATGAGGTTAAAACATTGTCAATTATTTTTAATCAGTTTTAATATGATTTTACTGCATATACACAAATTATAAAAACAATGAAATGATACAGACACCACCAGAAAAAAATTGAAAATTACAAACTCTAATTCTTAAAATGTCGATGTTTCAATTAAGAATTTATAAATGAAAGAGATGACATACAACATATGATATATTGAATAGCCTTCAGCCTTGTACATACCTTCTCCAGCAAATTAGCGATGTGAAACGACACCGTCGACATGTTGATAAGTGTTGGATTTTGCGACTATTCCAAGTATTTTGAATGAACTACTTCAATATTCCGATTGACAATAAATATTAACTTCTTCGCCGTTGTCACTTGATTACTACTTATTATGTACCTCTTTCATATATTGTAAATATAAACATCCAACAACAAATCAGAATTCAGCACTACTAAACATTCTTTTGGATCCAGTTCTAAACATCTGACTGGTACCCATCTACAGTTACATAAAATTAACAACAAGAATTTTTCTATTGATCCAAATTGACAGCCAAATCTGACATTGACAACCAACAATTTTTAACCCCTTCTAATTCATCATCGATCGCTGATGGCAAAAAACAAAAATTAGTGATGGTTTTGAACCCACACAAAACAAGAACGACTTGCTATTTTTGAGCGAAACGACGACGACTTCTATTCCAAGTCCAAGCCGATTAAGGTAGAAATCCAGAAACACGACACGACACAGACAGTAGAGGAAGGAAAGGAGATAAAAAAAGACGTATTCTTCAAGGTACAAGAAAACCGATAAGAGTGTTGAGTGTTTGTTAGGTATCTCAAGACACCGAGATGCGACGAGATGATCATGAAAATTCGTATACGCTTGTGTTATGTATAATGTATATACGTACGTAACGTATACGTATGTGTATTCATTTTTCATTACACGCAAACTCCATGTACACAAGTCAACCGCAAAAATATAGATAAAAAGTGCCGGATGGATACTTGGTGGATACAGACAAGAGGCAAAAAGACCAGGAGAAATGTACAGATTTGAGTTTACACACTCTTGTCCATGATGAAAATAAGTTGTTGCAGCATCCCCCAGTGACTCCGATTGTGCGTAATGCTAAAGGTGATAGTGATAGCTACCAACTCTTATTGCTCCGGTGCAATTTATAATTTTCCGATTTGTCGTTTCATTTTATTCCACACTTCTCTCCACAGTAGCGCAGCGTTCGGTGTGATACGCTTGTCTACGGTGAATGATATGACGTTGATGTTCCATATTTTGCAAATCCATCTTGACAAGTGTCACTGGTAATGGCACGACATAGAGTTTGGAGTCATAATGATTTTTTTACTGGAAAGAGGGGCGGAGCTTTCTTTAAAGTCAATATTAAAGTAGCGTGAGTAGCTCTTTCTAGTTCCTTCGGGTCTTTTGAGTGACAGCAATGTGCTGTGCTCCAATATAATGATGCTCTTTAACCCTTTTTTTGATGACTTTTTTGCTTCTCGGTGGCAAAGTAAAAGCTTGAACAAAATTATCTTCACTATACCCAACAAAACGTATGGGATACACATATACAGTTCAATGAAATATGATTCAACATGGTATGTTGGTATGTATTATGTGTATGTATTGGTAAACATGACAAATGTGTTTTTTAAGAAGGATGGAGGAAGAAATACATACAAAGTGGACGTGGAGTGGAACAATAAGTACAGCTAATTTTGCATTATGTTAACGTGTGAATTAGCTGGAAAGGCTGAAAAATTATGTAGATATTGTGCTCGAGCTCAAGTAGAAACAAAATCGGATATATATCTCTTCTGTATGATGATTATGAGCTTTGCTGGGAAGAAAGGCAGACAGTATTTGGCACGAAACGTTTTGAGATTGTTTCGAATATGACTAACACTGTTAGCACTTTTCCAAAGTCTGACTTGATATCCCGATGTTGAGTGTTGAGTCAGGTGTGCTTTACCAGCCAACTTTGTTGTCACGTTGTCAGCCAAACTCCAGATCCAGAGATTGGTATAGGAAGATACGGGGGGACAGGAAGTGGCAAGGAATGTGAAAGTATGTAATTTTTTAAGATTCATTTCACTCACATATATTAAATAAACATTTTTGTGAAAAACTTTCATGTTCCCTCTAATCCATCAACCACAAGCTAAGCATTCTTATCTAATTGTGCAAAAGGATTGATAACTCCAGCATACCACACATGCATACATATAAATCAATATATAACACAACGTATACAACGTGTGCGTGCAGCTACAATTATTTACACAATGACATGACGTGGACGCCATTTCATGTGCGGTGCTCCGGTGGATTTTTTTTTGTAATTTCCTTATAAATCAAAATCACAATATAGCTGCGAAGCTAAAGTTCCATTATTGGCAGTTAAGCAATTAAATAGAATGTGGTTTTTTGAATTCCTCCCTGTTCAGACCTGATTCACCTGATTTGAACCTGTTGATTCTTCTTGTATCTTGGTATGCATGCATACATCGATGGCATAATATAACATACACGGACAGATTTGCAGAAAAAGAAATCGAATTATTTCATGTGTGTGTAGCTACGATCAGCTCTTAATAAAATACCTACTTTCACCTGATAATTCTACACAGTGAAGAATGCAATTTAGGAAACTAAATAATTTTTTTCGTTCTCTAATCATCAGTGAAACGCACACACGCAATTTTGTTACGCGCAAACATAACAAGTAATTGTCCCTTTTGTTTTTCAGTGAAACCTTGAGCGTTACTCGAACCAAGACTGTTCGAATTTTTAATATGGCTGACTTGTTTGGAAAGAGCCCTAAAATGTGGGTGAACGAAATTTGTGTTAAACAAATGGTTCATCCGAACTGGGAGGTTCGAGAAACCTCTGTTGGACCTCCGCCCACGTTTACCTGCTTCTGTACCATATCCTACGCTGACAAAGTTTTTCGGGGTATATTGTTAGTTGTTGCTGCTGGAATATTTTTTCTATAAGTTAGATTACTAATTCATTCGGAACCATTCATTAAATAGCGCAAGCAAGTGGAAAAACCAAAAAGGAAGCTGAACAAGAAGCAGCTCGAGAGATGCTTCTTGGCCAAGACAAACTAGCAATGACGCAAGCTAGGTTGTGCGCGCTGGCAAATGCATCCAAAAAGGCGAAGTCTTCAATTCTTAGTCCTACTTCTAACGGATCGAACGAGCAGGAAGATCTACCTGAGGTGTCTGATAATGATGATGATGAATTAGAAAAGGCAGGAGATCCTATTGGCGAACTATTGGGAACAACCATTCAACATAATTTGAAGGACCCTGTATACTCAGTGCGTTTAAAAATAATAATAATAATTCGCTGAAATCTGCTCCTCGCGGTAGACGCTAGACCTTTCAGATTCTTTTTCTTTCTTTACTTACTGAATAAGAATAGACAGTAAATCCCATAACGTGTGTAATGGTACTTACTTATATGCACAATTTTTATAAGATGTATTTTACTTTTCTCTCACTTCAGGAAGTACGAGTTGAGGGTCCTCCACACAAAAGAATTTTCAGCGTAAGTTGTACGGTTGGTCATACTTCTTTAGTAGGAAGGCGGTACAAGAAGCAGACCGCCAAGAAGATTGCTGCCTTACGGGTACTACGCGAAGTGGAAAAGGAAGGTCACAAGTTCACTTTCCTCCCACTTGGCCGAATGGAAAACGAAAGCTCTGTTGAAGAAATATCTTCCAGCCCAAGGGATACGATAGATTGTCCTGACAAATCGCTAAATATTGAGTTGGCGTTTGATGTGAGCGTGAGCTTGTTATTACTTGTGTGCTTAAATTAACCTTCTTACTTCTTAGTTCCACTACTACTATTATATATTTGTTGAAAAAATTAATTTGCTAATTTATGGAAATGTTATTGGAACGCTTCTTTATGTGACGTTTTGATTTTGTAACATTTTGACAGCGTGAGCTGTGTGTGAAGTGTTTTGATAAAATAACTGAATAATTTTAAAATGCAGGAAATAGCCTCACATTTTAACAAGATGTCGCTGACAACTGCTGACGAAACCAGTCCTCGAAACTACTTACTTAAAAATGGAGGTAGAAAGTATTGTCACGACGAGTCACAAAAATGTCTGGCCTATTTTGCTGACTATACTCATGCGTTCGATCATTTGAAGAAATCGGAGACTTTGGATAAAACTTTGGTAAGGCAAAAACTTTGTTATATATGCAGTAAATACTTCATTGATATCCCCGAGTCAAGTATGATTTTATTTTACAAGACTTCATTGTCTAATTTATAAGTTTTACATCTATCAGGGGAATCCCGATTTCGACATTAAGAGGAATTCCGCTGACTACGGAGGGCCTTTACAGTTACTTGTCAAGATATCAAAAGAGATTGGGATTAAAATCGTTGTCAAAAAAGCTGGGAAGTTAAAGGATGGTGAAACGCTTCTCCTCATTCGCCTGACATATCCATTCAATTTTATCTACAAAATTCCCAAGGTACACGCATACCATGGGACTGGCGCAACGGTTTCAAAAGCCAAAGATGATGTTGCCAATTCTGCTTTACAGGGATTAAGGCTGTGCTTTTTTCATTGTTAATATATAAAAGTTTTTATTTCTGCATGCGCTCTGAGAGGAAAGTGATTACCTATAGATTTTATTATATATAGAGAAGGAAAGGATAAAACTGACTAATAATTTAACCGCAATATTTGTGTGATAAACTGATGTACACTGATGTTAAAGAGTCAATCATTCCAACGAATGCCTTATGCTCTGGTGCCAATAATTTTAAAGAATTTTCTAGCAGGAATATTTAAGCTGTGAACAAAGTTTAAATACGTCGCCTTATCACTCGCGAGAAGGAGCAAGAGCAATTATGAAATGAAGAACTGATCATTGTAACGTTATTACGTTTAATCTTATGTATTGAATTTACACTTTGTAGTCATTATTCCTATGTGGGAATGTAAAATCTACTTTGTACTTTGAATTGAATATAAAGTGTTATGCAATAAATTACTATGTGGAAAATATATTTTTTTCCTTAATTACACGCCATCCTGGTCAGATATTATATGACCAGGGGGGCAGTAAGATTTTTGTTTTCTGGACCGATCTCGACGAGTAGAACATTTTTGGTTTTCAAAGAATTTTTGGACAAAAATTCTTTGAAAAAATTTACTGCCTCCCCCTTTGGTCATATCTAACCCACCATCATGGGTGTGCAGAGCTAAATGATTAACCTTAATTACAAATTCGGTAACCCTTACATATACTAACTAGTAGGTTCCATTCCATCCTAAAATAGTATCTTCAATCAATTTATATCGTGGCATCCTTTCATAAATTAATCATATTACTAGCTAAATTTGACGAAGTTAAGCACATACACATATTTTAGACCATATACTAATTGTAACTTAAACTTACAATTTGTAAGTAAGTAGTAGTTCAATACTATTCAATAGGATAGTAGTTGTAGTAGTAAGATTGCATTACTGCTGCATGACAGCTGAAAGCATATGAGCGTAGTGGCATAAGAAGCCGCTAGACAAAACGTTTCTGTAGAGAATAACATCAAGTACGTCACTTACTATACATCACACGTCGGGATAAAGAACGTTTTGTGGACTAGAGTGTTGTACTTGTTCAAGAACACAACTTCCCCAGGTTGTATTTGTCCGTGTTTAGTGCAAGACAAAAATGCAAAGCTTTTGCATTCATGGACACAGTGCAGTGCAAAATGCAAGTGCAGAGAGTGCAGTTCACATATTTATATATAGTGATTTGATTCTGCAAAAGTCTATAAGTAAATTGAAACACGCAGTTTGTTTTCGGTCTGTATACTTGCGGCATATTAGTGACAAGTTGTGCCATTATGCAAAACACCCTCCAGTTAAGTAAACATTTAAGTAAACACCCTCCAAGTAAGTAACCATTTAATACGTGCGTGTCGTGATCGTGACTCACTGTGACACACATCTCGAACTTGTGTGGTTATTGGTTATCTGCTTCCGGTATTATCTGGTAAAAATAGCGTATTTTTTCGTGTAGTGAGTAGTGAATATCAAATATTAAAATACTCTACTAATCGTAAGTTCTAACGCTAACGTTGCATGAATATTTGATTGTAATAAATGGAACAATTTAAGCATATCCCTATTTTTCCCTATCCCTCGCGATATCGATAAAATGGAATATTGTACCAGGTAGGATTTTTTGCATAGATTTCAAATCTATTTGTTTTTAGCACACACTCGCCGAAGCCGAGATAATCGATCCAACAGGCAGGGTTCTTTAAAATAACCATTTTTGATGAAGAAATCCTCCCATTTCAAATAAAAAATTCGACATTTACAGACACAGCTCTTACAATGCAAGATTGGGTGCTCTTTTGGGTGAGTGTGTGCAAAAAACAAATTGCAGATTTGAAATTATAAAATCCCACCTGGTACAATGACAATATCCCGTTTAATTGATATCGCGAGGGCCGTTGTGCTTAAATAATAACTAATAAATAATAATTTTATCCTGACACCTGATCACAGGATTTATCTATAATTTTAGGTTAGCCAAGCTACGTACCGAATTCGTTCAATCATCAATTAACCTGGTTTAATTAAAATACACTATTTTTAACAAGGTTTTATCTGGCTGGGTAATTAGTAATTTTTCTTCTCTCTAAAAAAGGTTGAAGGTCAAGCCAGGATACCAATCGTCATTTGTCAGATGTCAGTAATTCATAGTCTACACCAAGTACAAAGTAGAGCTGCAAGTAACGAGTAAATCCAGGCAGAAGGCTACCTCTGTCGAAATGGCTGATTTAAAGATTTATGACAAGACTCCTAAAACATGGCTCCAGGAAATCTGCGCGAAAAAGCGAGTTACTCCGAATTACGATTGTCATAATGTGCAGCATAGTCCTCCATTGTTTGAATGTACTTGTGTCGTGTCTCTTCGTGACGGTGACGGTGAAGAGTTGAAAGGTAACTGTAAATTGCGTTCGTTACTGCTCTAATAATGTTAATCAAATTTTAATCTGAGAATGTTAAAGAAATAAAAAGATAGTCATAAATCTTTTATGTATAATGTTAAATGTTAAATTTACAATTACTTTAATTTTAAAATCGTTTAGCTGAAGGTTATGGCAGCAACAAGAAGGATGCAGAACAACGGGCAGCTCAACAAATGTTGATAGAAATGAATGTCCCGTTGCGTGAATTTTATGAACAAAGTGCTCAGGGGAAAGCAGCCAAACAGGAGGCTGTGAAAGTGAAACAGGCTAAAGCAGCAGCATCCTTGGACACTGACATTGATACCGAACCTATGTCAGATTCAGAGGACATTCCTGGGGAACCAATTGGAGAACTAATTACAGTTTGTGCGCGACTCAAACTTAATTCTCCAGCTTACTTGGTTCGTACTACGGGAAATAATTAAAATGAACTAGTGCAGCATTTATACTAAAGTAGTGCCATTCTAACTACTCGTCTAATACTAACACTTCGCAATCGTTTTTTTTAAATTTCAGGAGGAGCAAAAGAAAGGCCCTGAAAATACAATTATATTTACCATAACGTGCAGGGTGGGCGCTATAAGTTCTAAACGCGCCAGGCGTTCAAAGAAACAAGATGCTAAGAAAATGGCTGCGTATAGAGTTCTTTGCGATTTAAGGAAGCAAGGGTACACTGTGGAAAACAGCAAAAAGGCAAAAAAATCAGTTTCACTTATGATTTCACAATCTAAAATAAATCATGAGATTACGTCGTCGTCGACGTCATTCGAAGGGAGTGTTAATACTACGGATGTAGATAATGTAGCATCAGAAGTGGAAACATCCAGTGGAGTAGTGTGTGATACGGTGGATGTTAAAACTCTTTTAAAATCCAATGCTCTAAAACGTGTTTTAAACTCTACTATCCAGCTGGTTGTTGATGATGAATGCCTTGACGAGAAGGAGCAGATAAAAGTAAAAAAGAGGAAATCGGACTACTACTCTCTACTCTAACACGCTACTTCGTTTGGTGTCATAATCTGATCTCTGACTGAATTCTCCAGATTGATTCTACAATTGCCAACTTGGTTGTGGATGAAGATGATGATGCAGATAAGTCTACTGACAATGGGAGAAGTCATTCGCCGACAATGTGCACAGATGTCGTCGAAGATGAAAGCATTGACGAGAAGGAGCAGATGAAAGTAAAAAAGATGAAATCGGATTGAGTATACTACTCTCGCATGCAACTTGTCTTGATATCGTAATGTGATCTATGATCTGACTTGACTGCATTCTTCAGATTGATTCTACAGTTGCCAAATTGAAACGGAAGTTACTGGATGAATCCAATGAAAATCTGGAGCCTGACTTTAAACGTAAATATCTCCAGGCACTAGGAATAAAACTTGGCTGCAAATTAGACCCCGTAAATTGTTTAAAGTTTGTTAAGGATTATCCCCATATTTTTCAACATCTATCTTCAAGTACTTCACTGGATGAAGCTCTCGTAAAACTAAAATCTTGAATTATCATGACATGCATTTGATGCCTAAAGCATGAGTGCTTATTAACATTTGTTCTGAGTTTAATACATTAATAAGTTTGTTTAAATATTTTTAAATTACAGATTGCCCAGAATTTTATTGATACTTTACATAATTACGGAGGACCTTTAACTGTTCTTAAAAACTTTGCCCGAGATCTAAATTTTAAGCTAAAATTTCATCAGTCTAGCCTTTTAGAAAACACTGATCGTGCTGTACTTATTCAGATAAAGCTGCCCGTAGATATGGAGCTTAGTTTTAAAAAATGGAATCCCCTTGTTGCGCACGGGATCGGATGCAGTTTGGGAGAAGCAAAGTCGGAAGCAGCTTTACAAGCGTTAAAAATACTTCGTGTAATGATGTTTACTGACGAAGATTGTCTATCCGCTTTAGTTTCTTCCCGACGTTAAAACTCTCTAAAAAGTTCTCAAATCTGTACTGTACGTTATTAATTGCTATTTTATGAATATATTATGCGTTTGTGCAAATCAAATGTTAGCCCCTCTGGTTATTATTTGACGTATCTTAGTTTTACGGTTTGATCTAGTGTTTAATATTGATCGTCAATATGGGTAGGATTGTCCCAGAATTTATTTAATTCGAGGTATTTCTAGGTATCTGAAAACAATTTAAATTTTCCCTTCAATTCTTAAAGCAATTTCAAACTATGTAAGCACCCCGTGCAACGTTGCACTGTCGATTTATTCTGGGATAACATTGGCTTATTGGCTAAAAGTTATAATGTATAATCTTATTATATAATCGTACAGAGTGGATATTATAGATATTTATTATTACCTATATTTCCTACGTCTACGTTTGACGTTAGTTTATTAGCGGCAGATAGTTTGTAAATGCAGTTGTCTTATTAGCAGTTAAATAGGTATGTAAAATAATAATGTAGTTGTAAAAATCAATAAATACAACCTACTGTCTGTACTCTGTACTCACTGAATGTTCATTTTACATCCTACGTGGTTTTCTACTACATATATTACATTAGAACTTGCTTATCACTATTCCACAATTTACGCTAGTTCCGGAGGAGGGCTCAACTCAGCGGAGAGCATATCGGGATGTGAACCCATAAAACCATCATTCTGTTGGGTTTGCCCGGTGAAGCCATTGTTGGAGTCATCAGTGTCAGTAGCATTGTCAGCTATGAGATTTGGTAGCGGATTGCTTAGGTCGTAATTCAGATTGTTGTTAATATTATTCGTAATTTGTAAATTAAGTGCCTCTGCATTCCGAACTAAAGTGTTTAGGAACGGTTTAACAGGTGAGGTGAAAATGGAAGCAATTTGGCTAATTCCTTGAAATAAACTTCCATTGTCAAAAGAAAAAAAGTTTTGCATAACACTAGCTGGATCTGCTGATCTAGTGAGTTCTGGAAATGTTCCTTTACCCCCCAAGCCATAGGGTGGAGCCTCGTGAGTAACAAGAAAATAGTTCCCTCGCAGGGCATACGTTGGACATGCTTCTCCAACGAGAAGACGATTTGCATCATTTCCACAATTGCATCTACTTTCCATGAAATCCGTCCACGTAGGGCACCTACAGGCAACGTAGCTTAGTTCGTCTAGAACTGACTCCTTATATATTTCCAAGGCTCGAACGTGACTGCACTGAAGAGCTATTTAAATAAATAAAAACCTTTGTAACCAAAATTTATGCAGAATGTATTTCGATGTATAAATGCATACAATTATAATTGGGAAGTGATGACTGACGACAGCCTGGTTGAAAAATGCCTCGGTTCTATAATTTACAAAAAGTAAATAAATTGTAAAAGTGTGAATACTGCATTAGATTATAATAAGTTGCATGTATGCGCACCGGGTAGATGTCTACATGACCACATTCCTGTCCCATTCCGAGATGGTTGGAGTTCCAAAGATTGTCTCCTCCGTCGGTGTGTATAACCTTCGAAATTACAAATAGATATTTTTACCTAAGCTTAGTACGAGAAGCAAATGTTATGCTATTTAATTAATTCATGCATTACGTCAATAAATGCAGCGTCTTCTGGATCAAGTTTGAAGTAATTGCCAGCCATTCGAAACAGCGGAAGTGAAGGATCTAGCCCTACGTGGGAAATAATGATTTTAGCAACAATTTACTTAGCTTCATGCCGAATTTTCACTAATTTTTACTTTATACCTGTTATTCTGGCTAGTGTTATGTTATGTTGCTGTTTTAAATCATTTCCCATTACTCCTGCTGCATGCGCCCCTGATGTATCCAAAGTATATGGACATAAGATAAAGTCAATTTGTATGGTATATACTGTTTAAAACTTCGAATTTGCCAATTTTACCTAAGCCAAATCCGATTGTGTGAGTTTTTGTAGGGTCCATTTTTAAAGCTTGAACCATTCTCGCTGTCATTTTCCCCACATATTCAGTAACAGTCGCTGCTACAGTGTATGTGTAAGTTCTGGCTGGTTCCCAATCCACAAGAATCACGTTATAATCTTCCTTTTTACTCATGTATGCTATAATTTTTTTAACCAAAAGAAAAAATAACTTTAATAATTACATTATATTCCAGTTTCGACTTCATTCGTTTCATTAGAAGTATAAGTAATTGTTTATTTGCCATCTTTCAACTCGTAGATCATCATGTTTTCCGAAGACTGCATAAAATCATGAATGATAAATTTTGTTCGCTTTCCCCTATCAAAGTACTTCGAGTCAGAGGCATTATTCACTGTGAGTACTTCCGGGAGGTAAGGATTGTCTCTGGAAACATAGGTTGCTCAATTTAATTTTTTTATTTTAAAAACAACTCCAGTTGCAATTGCTATTTTATTTGTACTTGGTATAAAGGAAAAAGTCGACTGGATAAGAGTCCGAAGCAAGATCCCAAATGACAGGTGGGAAAGCATTGTTATTTGCTGCATTTCGAACAAGTGGATTTATCGGATAGTTATGTCGGTACCGGGACCGATCCCTATTCCTCGTTGAAGGCTCTAAATTCTCTGGTAATCTCATGATGGATTGGCCAAATGGGACGATTTCTAGAGCATGGCTTTGATAAAACGTCGACGCTGTTCAAGTACAGAAAAAATTATTTTGCCTTTGTCTATAACGCTCCTTACGTTTAATACTTTTTAGCTAAACTTTAGTACACTGTATACAGTTTAAAAATAATATTACCTGCGTAGAACCACACGGTTAACACCGATTTCCAAAATCGCATATCGACCGAGCTCAGGTTTCACAAAGGTTAATAAGATTTTCACAGTAAACCAACTTGTTTAAATAACATTACAATTACAACTGTTCCACTCGATGTTCCCTTCAATTTTTTTTTATGAAGCCCTTTTTGTAAACTAATCTACTTTCAAATTTTGTCAACGATGTTTCTGACGACATTGAAACATAAATCTCAAAAACTTTCCACTTTAGAATAGGCCAACATAGATATGAACAACTTGTGACTTGCCTTTGTTCTGATTTCAGATTTGAATGACAAAGAGAGTTAAAAGATTTTGACACCTTGTCTTTTGGCTTGGTCAAACTTACAACTTGCATGCAAAAGAAACAAGGCTATTCGAACAGAAAGTGAGATTTACTTAGTTAGATACTTTTTAAAGTGTCATATTAAAACATCAAACCTTTGAGTTAAGCATAATCATTACAAAATATTTTAACTATTGTCAGGCTATCAGCATTTCATAATACTACAATTTTTGCCCAATTTCACATCAAGTACCATCCAAAAGGCACGCCCTATGTTTTCTCTCTCCCGAGGGTGTAAAAATTTACAGCTCGTGTCGAGTTTTGTTGTATCATATAAATATGTTTACAGTCAACAAAAAGAGTTAACCGATATAGCATGCCATGCGGTTAACACATTTCCGCTTTCAAATTAAGGGGACAAAACAGCTCAGTGGCAATTAGGGCTTGCCCATTTTGAAGTAAATGGGCCACAGAAGTGCCACTTGGCTAGTGCTCATTGTACAAAAATTGATAAAAACGTTCAATTAATAAACTCCGTCCCCGTGAAATTACACATGTGGGAATAATTCCATCTACGACGAGCATTATATGTGATGGTGTAACACTTAATGCTAGACTATGGGGTAATGACTTCACGCTAACCTTCCCTCTTACTGGCAATTTGATTCAAACATGCTAACTGCGAAGGACTAGAGAATATGACAGTTGCAAGTCAGTGCACAAAAAACTGCTCTATTTTTTCCATGAACTGCATCCGTAATGGGAATTTTACACATTCAGTAAAGAAGTAGTCATAACCATTTGCCAAACGATCCTCTGCTAAGCGCTGATGCGGTATATTGATTGGATCATTGAATTTTAAATGACATTTTAGAGTCCATCAACCTCTAGTCAATGAAGTCATTTAAGAGTTATATTGCTGGTTTTGGTCCTAGCATAATACTCACAACGAACAACGAGGATCCATGTTTAAAATTAATGAGGAACAATTTCCTTATTGAATATTCATACTCCAATTCACTTCCTTTGCTTAAATTGTAAAAAATACAATTAAGATATCTTTATCTCTTTATTGCATTTATCTAATCTTATGATGAAAAAATGAATCCTACTCGACATTTTTTCGAACTTGTTAAAAAATCCTGTAAATAAACTTCTTTTCATCGTGGGAACTGCCAAAACCCCTTTTTCATGATTCATACTGTCTACCAAAAGGAACAACAAATCCTACACGAAAAAGGAGTATTTTACCATCTATCATGATGCATTCGCCACAGCAGGATATTTCTCTGAAATCTTCTCACTCCGACTTTTTTGTCACAACATAGCATTGAAGATGCTTTTTCTTCCCTGAAAGAACAATAAATTCCTAAAAAAATGTTTCTTGTTTTGAAGTATCATTGCACTTTCGTGCACAATTCACCTTTATCCCGATCACATGGAGAGTTACATTATTCAATGATCTCATCATGATTTTCCTCATCATCATATCGTGAATTTTGGGCAAAAATGATATTTACTCTTTTAAACCTTTTCAATCCTCGTCACATCACCTTTTCCACAATCATCTCTTATTATCACGAGGATCACAAAAGTAAACGAGAGAGAGAGAGGTGAGGTAACAAAACAATTTAACTTTTAGCTATCGCACATTCTAACAAGCTCTGTGTGGAAAGTGGAATCCTTTCAGGTATTTTATATGACACACAGGAACAAGACATTTTGAAAGGTGAAGTAGACAAAGAGAAGTGGATATATACGAAAGTCACAAGAGGCTAACATGTATATTATGATTTTTTGATATGTCCGTCTCCTCATTACCCATTCAGGTGGTAGAGCAGACTTCTCCTGTCTCCGGATAAACAAGCTTTTCGAGATTTTTATAAGAATGAGCGAATGACGAGCTTGTTGCTGTTCAAGATGATCAGGATCATTGTGATGGCATCCATTAAATTCTTTTTTAATTCTTATTGGAATCTGGAGATCTGGTTTTTTTTACAAATGTAAGATGATATATACAGGAGAATGATGATACAGAATTTTCTAGAAGGAACATTTTTTCCATCTGAAGTCATTTCAGTGAGATTTTAGAGCTTCAATCCAATTAAGTGAAATCACTCATATTTTAGTCCAGCGGGGGAAAAGATCATCCCTCTGAGAAAATATTAGAGTGGGTATGTGTCTCACAGAGCGCCTGTGATACGAACAGATTTTACGCTAAAATAAATGTCATGTTCGACAACACCATGTTACATGCAGAGATAAATCAGAAGATTGCTTTTGATAAGATGTATCCACTCGATTAGAGTCTCGTCGGCTTTATTAGTTTTGCTCAATGAGGAAAACAAACAGGGATGACGACGATGAGGATCGGATGAGAATTACAGATCCGAGGAACTGGCTGTGAATACATTTTTTCAACAAAATGCTACTAGCTGTTGCTGCACATCATCATGGAATGAATATCAATTGAATGAAAAATTCTATCCAAGCACGCAACCCCACTTTATCATTTTCTCTGCTACGGAGTACAACCTCAGACAGAGAAAGATGAAGAAAAGGTGTCTTTGAACTCATATAACATAAATTCAAACGGACATTATTTGCATATTTTTTACATATTTTTTTTCGCTCAAAGAAAAATCCCAGTGGCAGGGCAGACTACCATGACCATACGAAGATTTCCTACAGATCATATGTGTGTGGCTAATTTAGAAGCGAGTTATTTTCTACCTTTTCCAATGATAAATACACATTTTAAAAGGATAATATTTTATTTTTCAAAAAAGTCTATATTTAAAAGGGCATTTTAACCGTGGCGAAAAATCTGTCTTGTTAGGAAGGTTTTTATTTCAATACGGAAATAATGGGGAAAGTGGTATATCGAAGTAATATAATACTAGAGTAAGATTTTTTTAGGAGGAGGAAAGATGAAGAAAAGGATAATTGAAAATATATTTTTAATAATGTGCTGGTATCATTCTTCCACGTTTATTATACACAGTCGTCAACTGCTCAACAACCATAAGAGAAAAATGGGATACATGAGTGCGCACAAATATATCATCTATGTTTTTCTTCCTCAGTCAGTCTTCCATCCATTTCGAATATGTGCAATGTAAATGCAATACGTTGAGAATTTTGATGGGTGTAGCTATTCGTTTTGATCTTGAAAGTGATTTTAGCTCTCAGCTTAAAATTCGTTTCGTTCCAGTAACGAACGGAACAACTCCACTTTTGGGTGTTTGGTCTGGTCTGGCAAGAAAAACAGGAAGCGTGATGAACCTCACTCCTAAAAAAGGGAATTTGAATTTTGAAAAAATCCACGCATGGCATAACCCGTCTATCTTCCATTGTATGAATTTAAACTATTGGCAAATCGCGGATTTCAACCTTTTCACGAATTAATTTTTCACAAGGTAACTTGGTTCACGTCGCATGTTCGTAATCCTAAAATCTCTGAGTTTATCCGTCTGTGCATGTTTTTATACAGGGTGCATATAATTTTCATCATTTTCTTCCCTTCCCTAGAAAATTACATATTTGGCTTATTTGCCATATTTTCATTAGGCGAGCATTACACATTACAATTTGAATCTCCTCAAAATCCCTTTTCCGCACTTTTCGCTCACTGAGTTCACGATGAAATGATAGAGTCGAGAAAGAGAGTTGGTAGAGTGTGATTCTAATAGAAAATTTGAGTCAAGTCCAAAATACAATGCACTCCTGAACGATAGGGCATTTAAAGTCAAGTAGCTAGTTTTTGGGAACATCAAATCATCTCAAAAGGGATACTCTTCCATTCTTTATTTTTTACTGATATCCTCTCTCACTTTCTTTAGGTATTACACAGGTTTTTGATATGAATTACATGGCACATGTAAGAAAATTATTTTTTACAAGATATTCTCTTGTTTAGAGCTAGCCAACTACACAGATAATAACTGAGGTTATGGACAAAGCATGCATGACAATGGGAAAGCCTTTCCAAAGTTTGCTTGCTCACCCGTAAATGGAACATTTTTTTTCGCTCTCTATTTTCCTCAACAAGACGATCTATAAAGATGATACGAGAAGGATAAAAAGTATAACATAGTGTCAGCCAGTCCATAGATGGATATTTTTTATTTATTGTACACACGTCAATTCTTTGTTCGTTTTGGGTAAGTAAACGAAAATTTTCCTAATTAAAACCCATCTATATATTGCAATGCCCTTGGAATAGGAAGGAAGCCCAAGAGGGGGCTAAATATAATCAAGTTTTCAAACAAGGGAAAAAATTAGTAGAGCCAACCAAGCTAAGAAAAAAGTTGAAAATGTGGTATAGTCAGCCGTGCAATACATATAATGACATAGGTATCATCATCATCCTTATATCCTCTCCTCGCACGTTCTCCACCAGCATCATGCTTGCTTACTACTTAAAATGCAGTGTGTTCAAAAACCATAATCTTTAACATCCGTCCGAAAAAAAGTTTAGTGTTTCTATATATACCCCAAAAGTTGTAGAGAACGAGATTCAAGAATTTTGCAATTTTAAAATGGAAACTCTTATCATTCTTTAGGATCACATATCATATCACTTGGTTTCATATTATCATCGCGTGTATTCTGTCTTATTTGAGACTTAAAAATTCACAAAGTTTTTGTTTTTCTTTTTTATATCATCTAATCTTTTTTCCTCTTCCTTTTCAAGTTTTCATTGTGAAGAGGATAATAAAGAACAGAAACAAGATTGAGTGGAGTAAGCTTACACTCTCAAGTTCAAATCCTAAAAATAAAGAATCCTGTTCGTATTCTTGAATCGACATGCTCACACCATTAGAGACACTACATTCTTCAAAAGTTCAAGATAGATAGACTCTTTCGTAGGGAAAATGTGAACCAAGTTGAGATCACTATATTGTATATTCATTTCCTTATGCAATTTTACAACATTTTGAGCTTGTCTATATATCCATTACTTTTGCTAATGCACATTTCTCCAAATTGGCATCCCTACCTGTGTGCCTGATGATTTTCCATGTCGGCATCACTCAACCACTTGAGTGAGTGAACGAGCTCTTCTCTCTCCTTTCCACTATATTGCCACTGCATTCACCAAATACCACCTTAACACCAGTAAGTGGTTGTGGAGTTCGGCTTCTAGAATAAAAAAAACAGCTTATTAGTGCAAATCATCTCTTTTTTCGCAAGTAACCAACAAGACGTGGAATGAGCTGCATACTTATAACATAAAAGTAGGGTTTTTTCTCTCTACGATATTGCTTCTGTTTTAACACCTCGATAATAATCCATCCTCCTCTTCATCATCATTAAATGTTCTTGAATCTCTTTCACTTGAAATGCATGAGAGAAGTTGCACACATGCAAAGTCTGAGATTTTGTCTCCATTTTCATTCAAATTCTCCAAACTCACTATTGTACTCCCCTTTGCAGCAAATTAAAATGGGGGACCATTAAAACCAACCTGATGGGCTAATCTACATGAAGGAATCTACAAGACATGTATATTAGCATGATATTTCAAATGATCATCTTGCCCATGGATGCATGTCTTGTACAGGAGTTTTTTTTTATAAATATATTTTTCTAGGAATGTTAAGAGGTGATATAATAGTAAAACATATTTGTACTTTGTCTCTGCTCGCTTCACTCTTTCTCCTTCGTCTTCTGTCTCTGTCTTCATTCCCATCATATCCATCCATCATGCTGGGATTTGACGGGATATGTGTGTTGGTTGTACATGTGTGTGTACATGAGTCCCCATCATAAATACATGTATTCATCAGTCAGTCACTCAAGTTCACTCACTCCACCATTCTGCCGCACCACCGTGGAGTGAGTGTGGAGCCGAGTGGCGAACTTGAACTACGAAAGAGAAAAATTGTAATGCATTCCTAAAATCCAAATAAAGTCTTGAAATTGAAATATGGTGGTGGGTATAATATAATTGTACAAATGAATATATCATCATCCTGATGATGACGATGACGAGCGTGAGCACACCATAGTATGATCTAAACACAGGATCTACTAGTGTGTTTTTTCAAGTATATTTATCCATTTTATGTATTTAAAATTCCAAACAGACCAGACCTGACCAACTAAGGATAAAAATGACGATGAGCATGGATGGAGGAATGGGAATGCGGCTTGGATTGCTGCAAGGCAAACCCAATACAAAAACCACCTTAACAATGTGTATTCTCATTCTCTCTACGTTTTCCACAATTCTCGATGGGATCACTACGTAGTAGAATGAACACCATGTGAAAAGAGTGTTGGTGTTGTTGATAGTGGAAGGTAGGTATCCTGAGCCAAGGGGTTATTTACCCCGGACGAGAGAGAACCAACTGAACGACCGACGGAAAAAGAGAGAGAAGCATGCATACAGAAGCTGTTGAATGCTCATGGATTTTGGATAGTTTTCACCATTTAAAACGAAATACGCTGATGCCATACCTAGTTCACTGTGTAAAACTGCAAAATGCTCCTTTTAGTGGGTTCTTGTCCGTGGAGTATCATTAGGATATAGAATTTTTTTCTCTTTGACTAGATTATATTTTTCCTTCCTCCTCAGGCATGGAATACTTAAGAATGGATGAGAAGTGAAAAAATCCTCTTAAGATATTCTTGCTTATTCTTCATGGCCAGCATTGCACAATAAAAGACGTTCATGAGTACGTACCCCATGTGAAACACGAGAGCTTCCGCAGTTTCATCTTTTTTAAAATACCTACCTTCAACATATAACATACATGGGTTGTAAAACCCTCTATGAAAAAATATTTAGACATGAATAGGTATTATAATCCACAAACTGGTAGTCTTCTTCTGGGACCAGTGATTTTGATGATGATTACCTTGCTTGTGATGCCATGCATGGTGGTTCATAGATGGATAAAATGAAGGGATAATATATTTTATAAGTGTAATTTCGTCTTGTAAAAGTTTCTTCGCAGAGAGTGGAAAGCCCATGTAGACAATTTTATATGGATGTTTGTGTACTTTGTTATGGTAGTATTGTTTCACTTATGGATGGAGTACAGCATGCTAAAAGAGAGGACGGGATGGAGTTCATCTTTCCGATCAAAGTTTTTTATATTTTATATTTTCGAGTGCTCATCCTCACGTTACTTAGGGTTGTTCCTTACATAATAGAAAATCTCTAACTAAATGGGGTATGCAGCCTCTACAGTGGGGATTTTCCACGGGAGGGTATCCTACCAGTAAAGAATGGATGGAGGTGTGCTGGTGTGAATATGTATTTTGTTGATATCATCATATTCATCTACCTATATAACATATGTATATATGCACATACATTGTGTAGGATTGTTGTATTTTATGGATGGAAAGAGAAATGACTGGCTCTTTCTGGTATTTTATTTTTCAAGATGAGCCAAGCACACACGTAAACTTGACATTGCACTTTTAGTTGTAGAGAGGATTTCAAGGGGAAATAATCTTGTTACGTGAGTGTGTGCTGCGCTGTTGCTCCTCTTGTGTGGAAATCCAGTATGTATGAAGGTGAAGAGAAGAAGAAGGCATGTTGATGTGAAAAAACGTATTAGCCTTTTATCTGACGTTGGATAATATATTTTTGAGAGAGTGAGTGTATTGTTATTGCGACTACTGTGGAAAACAGGGAGGAATACTGACAGCCAGTCAAAGCCCGATAAATTTATTCCGTATGGAAACTAGACGCTTGTGCTGCTCCTGCTCTTGTTCTAGACCTTTGTTACAATTAATATTTTTATTGTTATTGCGACGTTTCAAATGTGGTTGGGAGTTTGGAAGGGTGTTCTTGAAAGAGTTCCAAAGTATTGGCAATATGGTTCGAAAAAGGAAAATATCTTGACGACAGGCGAATGGACTGGAGGTTATTTCTTTGGAATGGTGGGAATAAATGTCACAAAGTGAAGTGAGGTGGTTGACAGTTTAAGCAAGATTAAGTTTAGCTGAAATACAATTGAAAATTCATCTGACAAGATATAGTGTGCAGAGCATGAGAAGGGAATGGGACAGAAAAATAGCTTCCCACTTGTTGCACACTGAAGTACTTGTTGATATCGTTTGTGTGGTGTAGAGTGGATTGTAGGCTCTCTCCTGTGAAAAAGGAAGCCGTGAAGGTTGTACTCAAGTGAATTGTCGTAGAAATACTGCGTGTGGAGAATCTGGGGAAAAGACGACAACGAACGTGAAAGTGAATGCGGAAGTGATAATAATTCCTTAGTGTTTGATTTTGACGTTACATACATTCATAATTTATTAATGAATACTGGACGTATGGAATTGATCCAAATGCCAAATTGTAAAATTTATATTGTTAATAACATTTCTTATGATTAACAAATACCAATCACAGCTGCAATGGAAGTCGACTCTATTTTGAATAATAAATCCAAGCCTGAGGTCGCTGCGGCTGTGAGAGCATCATGCTCCACGACAGAGAATGGACTTTTGGAGCAAGTAGTGGATCATATTTTTACAACCCCTAAATCCCTTTCAGATGTAGACGACGATGAAACGTTGGAATGGTGTCAGTGGCTTATTGCGGGTGGGACAACACCAGAAGAGTTTTCACAAACTGTGAAGCTCTACGATAAAGCTACCACTTGTGGATTAGTGTGGACAGAAAATTTTGTGGCATATCGGTAAGCTGTTTTTTATGAGATTGCATATAATGGGTGCTTTCGGGGTTAATATAATGGGTGCAAGGTTAGCAAAGTTGAGGAAAATACCAAAGTACAATGTAGATTATCTGCGGTACTTGCATTTGCTTACTCGATTATTTTCTTATCATTTGTAATTACTCAACACGTGGAAACATTATTGAAAACTTTGCAAATCGCCATATTTCTCTATATTTTCAGATGCCGAACATGTGGAATATCCCCATACATATCCCTCTGCACCGACTGTTTCCACAAAGGTAACCATGAAGGTCATGACTTTATCGTATTCCGCAGTGAAACCGGTGGAGCCTGTGATTGTGGCGAAATTAACGTCATAAAAGAGTCCGGCTGCTGCGTCCTCCACGGTCCTCGTGGCACTGCAGCCATGCAACGTGCACAATTTATTTCCGGCCGAACTCGCCCAGGTAGCAACGACCCCTCTTCCACTTCCTCCTCTAACGATCAATCCGCCCCACAAGAGCTACTCTGCATAGCCAACGGGGTAATGCCTCGCTTACTCCACAGACTGATAGCTTATCTGCGTGCAGTAGAAGCTCGAAAATTGGCACGGGCACAGCAACTCGATAAAAACAACCCTAAGCGCAACAAGTCCGGCCGGCCAAAGACCTCCCCTCCTCAACCAGTCTCCCTTGCTGCAGCAGCTGCAATGATGGCCAATCCCGCAGTCAGTGCACCCCCAAAAGGTTACAAATTCATAAAACTCCTCCAATCCTTCAGTGACATGGGGGTAGCAATGCGACAAGTGATGACAACTGCTTTGACAAATCACTCAGTCTACAAACATTTATGCAGTGTTCTCAACCCCGAACACGAAAGAATTGGACTAAGAATTCCCGAAAATCATAAAACTTTCCTGGAGGAGCTTGTTTACTGGACTGTGAAACGGGAGTTTCCCGAAGATCTAGTTTGCCTCCTTCTCAGCCTCCGCTCAGACTCAAATTATAATGAATCCTTTGCCCGTGCTTTCATCACGCATTATGAACTGATTTCGCAAAGCATCCTCAAATCCTCTGATCCGGAAAGGCTATGCAAGCATATTGCAGCTGTGAGTGTGCAGCTCTTCTCAAAAGAGAAATTGGCAATTGCAATGGTCGAACAAATGCAATTACTACACTTGCTCCTTAAAAGCTTATACGACATGATAAGATCAACTGCAGTGCCTGTTTCATCATTATCATCGTCTTCGTTATCAACAACAGGCAAAATTAGCGAAGAGAATGAGGAAGCTAATGAGATCTGTAATGATATCCCGAGTAGTGCAAACGGTGGTGTTCTAAAGGTGATTGACTGTGATAACGATATCATCAAAAACAATTACTACTGGCTAATCAAATCAGACCTGAAGGAGTTATTATCTCATGGTCCAGTGGCCACAAAGTTTTTCAATGATAGCAACCTGCTTTCCACTTGGTTCGAGTTTCTTACTTTGCTCCAAGGGATGAACGTTAATAAATTTGTGAAAAAGGGTGAACCCCATGTGGAACACGAGTCGGATAGTTATGTTGGAGCGTTTATGGCGGAGTTGGTGATAAGTGCGACCCTCATGTGGACTTTGGTTTCCCATTTTAAAGACTCGAGTGTAGAAGGAGCTACAAATAACTTTGTAAGACTTTGTTGGAAACAACTGAAAGTGTGGTATAATTACGTAGGTAGCAATCCAAAAGGCACAATTTCGTTTCATTTGCCACTGCACCGCTACATTTCCACGTTTGTCCATCAAGGGCTCCAGTTCCAGGGGATGAAAATGGAAGACTTGATTCCATCTGAGGAGGAGTTTCAGGCTGTCACTAGACAGTTGTTAAGACTGCAAACGGCTTATTATGGGATATCTACGAGGTTATGGGCAAGAAATGGGCCGAGTTTGGTGAACCAAGCAGAGTATTACGTGAGCAGTCTTTGTTGCAATTCAATGGTCGACGCAGACCTGTTTCTTCTCCAGGTAGCGGCGGTCAGAAAGCCTAGACAAGTTATGGGGATGATTTTGGATGAGTTTGAAGTGACTGATGTACTTAGTATACGAAGTTTGCGGGATGAAGAAGTGAAAAGTAATGCAAGGTCAATGACCGACGAACCTGAGGAGCAGATGACAATGCTGGAAAATTGTTTAATATTTTTGGCAACGCTTTCCTCCGTCAGGACTAATCTCGGCTTGGCCGATACCGATCTCATGGCTTTGGAAATGTCCGTTTTGCTTTGTAAATCAGACAAGCTTCACAGTGAACTTATGGAAATGCTTCCGGAAAGATGTGGAAGTGATACACAGCTGAAAAATTTTGAATCCGTTTTAGCCCGTATTGCGGATTTCCAAGCGCCGAGAAATATGCAACAAGGAATATTCACTCCAAAGGCAGTAGTCTGGGAGGAAATTTACGATCCTGTTTACACCCTCTTGAGATCCTCCAACAGGGCTGATTACCAAAGCTCTAGAGACCGCTACCAAGATTATGTCAATCGTTCCAAGAAAGATCACGTGAATTCAAAAAATCTTTGGCCACCCTTTAGAATTCCTAGAGTGAAGCCAACTTTTATGGATGACCCCGCGAAAATATTATTGACTGAAAAGTTCTTGGAGGTGGCGTTCGTCATATTGTATCACGGAGTGCATACCGGTATCCTTTCCGAGTTGACAATTTCCCTCTGTGTATATTTGCTAGAGATGTGTGCAGCTGTAGCTAAACGTGGAGAAGACTTGAGAGGATTTTTGAGCGAAGTACATGTACAGGTGCCTGTGAAACACGACGAAGGGAAAATCACCCCTGAGGAAAAATTTGAAACGATAATTTCCCTTTTAATTCAGTTGCACTCAAAATTATCAGAAAGTCGTAAAAGTTACAGTTTAAAACTTGATATTGATTGTGATGAAGAGATGGGTTCATCTCCAGTAGAAAATCGAATTGGTGACGGACCATTCTTCATCACAAAAGTTTTGGATAAGCTAGCTGAGCAAAGCGAAGACTGTCGAATGTGCATTTTGACTGAAATCCGGAAATATCACACCGAACCAAGTATGAATCCCCAAGAACTGTCTGTGGAGGAAAGAGAACGAGAGGAGAAGAGGAGGAAAGCGAAAGAGCGGAGATTGCATTTAATGAATGAGTTTGCAATGAAGCGACAGCAGTTTATGGATGACTCTCAAGATGACCATAGTATTCCTTCCCAAGACTCAATGGACAAATCCAGCGGAGGGGCTTGTTTATTGGAAGAGTTTAAGGATCACGAGTGTGTGATTTGCATGGAGAAATTGGAAAGCAAGCCGAATAACCCTTTCGGCTTAATGACTTATCTGAGTCCGTGTAGTATTTTGGGTTATCAAAGACTTCACTCTCCCGAGGGGAATGGTCCATTCTTAAAGGTCATTCATGAGGAAACGTTAGAAGATTTTTTAAAGTATTATGATGACTCCAGTGTAATCCAACATATTCCCCTTGACCCTGGGTTTGGCGTGCAGCTACAATCATGTGGCCATTTTATTCATCAAGACTGCTTCAGCTCGTACATGAGCTATGTAAAGAAATCCCATCCACCTACAGTCCCCTCGTCAGCGTCTTCAAAATCAGTCATTTCATTTACTTACAAAGAATACTCATGTCCACTCTGTCGCCAGTTGGGAAACTCCTTTCTTCCCATAATTTTGAGTAATTTGCAATTTAAATGTGGTTCGGGAGGGGGAAACACAGTTTCCGGGGATTTTAGTGAGATTTCAAAATTACTCAAGAAGCGGAACAAGTCCACCCTGTCAAATGCGGAAAAGACGGCTGTAGATAGCTTCATTCGGGATATTAACGCATGCGCTGTAAATAACTTTGAACCGGGAATTTCAACAATGCTAAAAGAATTCGATTCTGCGTCTCCTCTTGTGTCAGCATTTTTACTAACGTCTCACCTCCGAATGGCACTGGAAAGACAGTTAAAATTAAGTGAGACTAATGTCACCAGTGGAGTGGCTTCGACATCATCATCGTCTCCGTCGACGTCGTCATTTTCTTCGAAAAAATTATTTTCAGTGTTACCTTTACTTTCAGTCATAAAATATCAGTACAAGACGCTTCCAGTCGGTTACGGTCGGAAACTTGCTCAAAACTGGGAAATGATTTGTGGGAAAAGGATCTCCAAAGGGAATGGTGAGGTTCCGACATTACTTCGAGATGTGGAAACGGCACTCTTCCATTTCATTTTGGATTTACCGTTAGGAGAAAACAATGGAGTGAATGTGTTCAATGGGTTGGTCCAAGCATTGTATAATTTGCGTGTGGTGCAAGTGCTGGCAGCAATTTGCAGTCAGTTTAGTGATGTCGAGCGTCGAGAAATTTCAAGAGTGTTAGTCCAGTCGCAGTCAAAGCTGGAACGTATTATGGGGCTAATTTTGAGAAGTTTGGAGGTGAAACCTGAGTCAACTGGAGGGGCTGAGATAATGAATGCGGATGAG
This sequence comes from Sinodicranocentrus sp. ZH6, assembly GCA_027743935.1. Lineage (NCBI taxonomy): Eukaryota > Metazoa > Arthropoda > Collembola > Entomobryomorpha > Entomobryidae > Sinodicranocentrus > Sinodicranocentrus sp. ZH6. Next base: position 30,405 of record JAHZNA010003495.1, read on the forward strand.
AATGGAAATCATAAAAACGTAGACATTCCGGATGGTCGCTTTATCGAGAATTTAGTGCAGAGCATGCTCCTCCCGTTTTTGAAAGTTGCAGCGCTACTAAGATTCGAAATTTTCCGGGACTCGCAATTTTTACCTGGGGAAAACTTTACAGATTTGGTTGGATATCTTCACCTCGGGCAAGGGTTAATAAAGCAAGGGGTTGGCCAAGGGACATCTTGTGTGGACTTCATGCACTGGCGACTCACTGTTAGCGACGATGGTTATCTGGATTGTGAAGGGGTTATAGAAAATTGGTGCTTTGAACTAATGCAGTCTTTCAGTAACAAAAGGGCAGGATCAGCGTCGACAAGTCAAAGGGCGACGGAGTTGCTTAAATCTCATTTGTATATTTACGATAAACCATCTCTTATCAGATTGCCGAGAGAGTATGACATTATATTCGAGAATTATCGGAAAATCAAATGCGGAAAGTGTGAGTTGGTCCCAGGGTCTCCAGCATTGTGCTTAATTTGCGGAGAAATTCTTTGTTTAAATGAAGGGTGCTGTTTTGACTTGGAATTTAAAGTATCTGAGGTTGTTTCTCACTGCCAGAAAAAATGTGGAAGAGGTACGGGTCTCTTTTTGTCCGTGATGACGTCCGAAATTCTCATCGTGAGGGAAAACGAGGCGTGCATTTGGGGCTCGATCTTTTTAGATAGTTTTTGCGAAGAGGATTTAGAGCTTAAGAGGGGCAAGCCCTTATTTTTGTGCCAAGAAAGATTGGACATTTTGCAAAGGAATTGGATCGCGCAAGGTTTTTATAAATCGGAATTGAAGTGGTTTCAGCATGAAAATGTTTTGTAGTCTGTTTTGAAAAAATGAAGAAAAAAGTAAAAAACATGCTAGTTATTTTCCGTCAAGTTTATATATTTATTTGTTAAATTAATATATCGAAATGATTTAGGTTAAGCCTCCACTAACACTTTTTCACAGTTGTAACTGTCTTGCTACCATTATACTAGGTCCATCTTTGAGAGTTTTTTATAAGATGGTCATATGCTAAATAATCAACATTGCGTGTTAATATTAATTTTGGCGCATGCTTTGAAAAATGTGTCGTTATACGCATTTTAATATCTTTTGATATAATATGTATTTGATAAGTTCCTAACCTAACGCAGAAGTTAAGTATTCAAAATTCATAATCATGTCCAGAAATATGTGTATTGCATTTGGTTAATTTGTTAGAGATGTGTACAAAAGATATAGCTTTTGGTAGTGATTTATTCATTTGTTTAGCATTGTATATCATGAATATTAGAATATTATAGATTGTTTGGAAATATTGTACATAAACAGAAAATTTTATAGTAGTTTTTTTGCAATAAAATAACTCACGCATGTGTATGTTGTAATATTTAAATTCGCAATATAGCTTATTAAAACTATTGTTATTTGTTGATTTTGAAAATGGTTTCCATAAATCCATGTTAATGCAGTTAGTAAATAGTGTTATGTAGTGATGTGATGTCCTTGTTTGTAGTAAATCAGCTTGACAGTTTACAAGTATGAAGTGTGTAGGTAGTATTTACATAGCTTAACAAAAATGTAGTTTGATGGACAATTGAAATTGATTGATGACGCCTTAATGAATAAAAAAATTGAAAAATATTTCGCACCATGTTGATTTCATGTTTGATTGATATTGCAGTTCGAGTTTGAAAGTAAAACGAGCATACCATTTATAGACTTCCAGAGCGCAATAAAACTACCTAGATACTAGTTAGCATACTAGCATTTAGTTTTTTTAAAAACAATTGACAATATTCATTGATTTGCACGGCATAAGTTTGAATTACAAAAAGCTAAACCTTGGATATGACTATAATAGGAGTTTGAACCGCCTAGGAATACCTATGCATGAAAACTTTGCTCCGAATATGATTCATATACTGCATATCATTTACATCATTATTATACTGCTCCTCATGTCATCATTATTGGTGTGTTGGTGGTGATGGTTCTTTGTGTAGCGTGAAATCGTGCTACAAATAATTGAATATCCCCTTCCAGCGACACTTGTCCCTGCCGCAGGTCCGGGAAGCATGTACTGTCGTATAAGAAAA
>JAHZNA010003496.1:0-19420 GCA_027743935.1 Sinodicranocentrus sp. ZH6
GTAGGTACAATTTGGAATTAGGCACGGCTTTTTTGGCGTCAACAAGGCGTTATTTCCTATCTAGTTTACTTATTCATCTGAGAATCCAGTTCTTTAATGGTATCCATTTTATAGACTGATCACTTTGGTATGAAAACTTGGTAAATGTACCATTACTGTAGCCCGGATCAAGATGGCTGTTACCACATTATGAAATGTTGAGATGAGGATATCCACCCCAGCATAGATTGCTACAGAAGTCAAGGACATATTTTGCTTGTGAAATATATCCATTCGGAGGATTGCTCGAAAACCAGTGGCGTTTCTGATATCTTCACTGGGAAGTACAGGGATGCTGGTTGCGGCGTTTCTTCCCCTTCCAACTCTTGACGGGAGGTAAAAGCAAAGCCAAAGTACGGTACCCATGATGGCTATGAACATAATTATCTACGCAAAATTGTAATTGATTAAACTCATTGGCTATAACTTTAATATCATCATAACTCAAATACCAAGCGTTGTACAACTTACCAGGTCAATATAGCCAACGATTCGGGCTCTCTTCCGATATTTTAAGTTTTCCATTTGTTCTTTGGCAGAGTTGGCACATGTCTGATGACACTTACTCCTTCGTTCCGGCTTTTGGAAACTAAAATCAATAAACCTTTTGCTCACCAAGATAAAATCAATATGTATAGGTGGTCATGAATAGTGGAAAAATTTCCTTTTAATTGTTTCCTACACATACTACACATACCTGTTGTTTATGGTTTGGCCATTTTGCCGTAGCCCATGCACTGCATTGATCCAATATTATCAAACACATAAATAAGAATATGCTTATAAATTCGATCTATATGCTTATATGTTGCCGTTACAGTAACCGTTGACAGTTGCCGTTGTCGGGAAAGTAAAAGCACTAATATACTGTCCTGCTTTAGTTCTGTAATTTTCCTTTAGCTACACTAGGACTTGGAAAACAAACATGAATTCGACACCCCACAAGTTGATCCGGACACCAATAAACAAGATTTTTTCCTGAATTTATGGAGAGAACAATAAAGACTTGCTAGTCAAAAATTGCAAAAAAATTTCAAAGTTAACTGTCAAAACTGACGTTAACAAAAAAGGGTCATTTAGTCGACAATTTTAGGCAAATCGGCAAATGTAATGTAAAACTTCAAATATTTCCTAACTTTCAAAAAGAATGTGATGAAGATTTTTTAATGACAAAATTTTGAGGATCCTGCTTCTACATGGTACATGTCCAAAGAGCGAGATGATGGATATTGGCATATAAATTCTGGTATCAGATTACTATATTCATGCCTGGTTCTTATATAATTATTATGGTCAATTCGGGATATTGAAAGCAAGATATACTTATTTTTGGGGTCTCTCATCAGTTTTAGATTGTTAGATCATACCGTATTATGCAAAAACTAGGAAAGGAAGACGAATAAGTGTTTAGAAGCTCTGGCTGTGGGAAAGTTAGCATCTGGTTTTTATTGAGAGATAAACACTCTCCTGTTCATATTTGGAAAGGTATGGATACATAGAATGGTGTGTTTCTTGTAATGCTGATCTCGAAAAAATCTTATTCCTAATCAATATGATACGAAAAGTATATATTGATTTAGGGAATGAAGCTATCATGAATATCTCAATCCTTTATAATATTATCTTGATTGTCTACAAACTCAACAAAAAGAATAATTTTCTTATAGCATGCTCGATAATAGGCTTTACTTTCTTGAATCCGACAAATCACACAAAGAGGCGTAGAGCCTAGAGAAGGAAAAGGGAGATGTAATTTAATAACGCTTTCTCCGAATTCCGTCTCGAATCCATCCATCCCTATTCACTAACCCAACCAAAGCATAGGAAGCGTAAGAAGTGCCACAAGTGGTTGATCGAGGATCAACAGAATATTCCCGAAATCCCTGCATCATCTTCCACTCATCATTACTTACACTCAAAATCTGTCTGCATCAATGTGGATATAAGGTGAAAGCACAAAATGGAAATCAAATCCAGTCCAAAACTTGGAGTAGAAGTAGAAGAAGGAATATTTATTCTGAATGGGGAAAATGGGTTACCACATCTTTTTCCAGTTTCTTCTGCTTGCTGTGCAAACTTTCACTGTGTATGCAACTCTCCGGGTTTTATTTGGAGTGGGGGAGCTAACAAACGCATTATTTCTCACAACCCTCCTTGCCGTTAATGGATATAGTGGGATTGCATTTCGTAATTAAAGTTTTCAAGAATATCATTTTTCAATATCCATCTATTATTTTTAACAAGTTTTATACTCTCAATTTTTCGTAGTATTCCTCTTATCACTACTTTGTCAAGCTGAAACTGAAGCTGCCATTGTGAGTGCTGCTGTGATTTTGTCAGAACGGGTTCTAGTGCGGTAAGAAGACTTTATAAGAAAATACTACATAACTATTAACGGCAGGCCGGCAGGGTGATTATTTACCCAATTTCATTTTATTGTAAAGGTGCATTCTATCCTAACTATAACCGATTCCGTTTTCAACCTCGCATCAATTAAACCAGACATTTATTTGGAAAAGTAGCAGGTCTACGTCAAAAGCTATCCAACTGCAGTCCTCAGACAATTTGTGCTCGGGTGAATCTGAAAGTGAACTATATGCATTGGGTTGGGTAATGTACTTAAAAAATACTTTGTACAGGAAGTAATTAAGAATACTTTGTAACATTTGTTAAAAGTAAAAANTCGGGTGAATCTGAAAGTGAACTATATGCATTGGGTTGGGTAATGTACTTAAAAAATACTTTGTACAGGAAGTAATTAAGAATACTTTGTAACATTTGTTAAAAGTAAAAAATGCATATCATACACACCTGATATCTTGGCTTTACTTTTATGCATATAGACTGGTGGCATAAAATCATTCTCACAATCTCATCAATATCTCATAATCTCATCGTCATGTAACATAAAAAAATAATAAAGTCAGTGACAATGTTTTTTTCAGACCAACAACGCGAATAAATAATAGGCGTTTGCACACCACCATGAACATTATAAACCATAAATCATTACGGCAAGAGAAGATGGACAGTACGTGTGAGTTTGTCGAATGGCTTGTGCCAAGCAAAAAATGACCTTGAGGCATGACCACCTTTTAACAAGTGTATACCTAAATACACCTGGAGCATATTCACGTCCGCTTGCTCTTCAGAGTCCAGTACATAATACAATTATGTGCCTGTTGATATTGGCAATTTCCCTTTTGTGGACTGCCAATGCGCTCTGTGCGCTCACCACAAAAACCATTACATATATACATAATAGTACTTGCTACATCTGAAATTTCCCTTGATGTGGTATGATTATGAATCATTTTGTTATATCAATGCACTTGACAATCCTGGTATTACTTTTCGGATGAATTGTAGTGTATTCTTTTAGAGTTCTCTCCTCGACTGCAAACTATCTTCATGTAATGAATCAATCAGGTAAAATGGAAAAGGTAAAAGGGTGTGAGGATAATTTTCAAAACACAACGCTAAATCCAGTGGTGAGTTTAAGTTCCCAAATACATAGAACTAAACACCCCTTGGCTAGTTTAGAAGGAATAATACTTTAAAAATTGTAATAATTGTTTAATTGTGTCATCGCAGATATTAGAATCCCTATTTCAAAATTGCGACGTCCAAGAATTATCGAACTTTCGTCAAGTTTGCAAAACCTGGTGGACAGTGTCATTGCAGAGCTGGAGAGAAAAATGCACTCTTCATGTCACCCAAAATCGGTCTCACGACACGAATTCCATGATCCGAGGGATTACCCTGGATGAGCTCAAGCTCCTTATTTTGTTTGGAGATGATAATAGTCTTAGATTGGAGGATAAACCCTTTGAAAAGATTTCTGTAAATTTTTGGGACTTTTCCAAGGGGCGTCAAAATGTAGACTGGTTTTGGAACACTTGTGGTGCATGGTTAAAGGAATTAACTTTACAGTCTTGTATATTCCAAGATATTCAAATACTCAAGGATATTTTGTATGAAAAAACTCCAAACTTGGAGAAGCTCATTCTGAATGTGAATGAGTACCGGATAAAAGAAAATGATATGAGAGATGACGGAGTTCCGCTATGTATGGAAGCGAGCTTTCAAAAAAATCTAAAGATTGTTGAACTCAATATGCTCCCCAATTATAAGTTTCCATTAAAGTGGCTAGATTTTCTACGACATTTTCCCTATCTATATGTAGGTTGAATACTTATTGGTGAATTTAAATAATTAATTATCTGTTTGATCAATATAGAAGCAAGTTGAATAATTAATGCATTATGATTTCAGACAATTCGCCTCAAGTTGGGATTCACTTATGGTAACGTGATAGAACTTCTCGAGGGAATCCAAACTATGAGACAATCTAGCAGTAGCTATCTCCAATTAAAACATTTGGATATTATTTTTATGTAAGTTTTAAAGTAGCCAACTTTGTATCAGCAGATGCTATATTTTGTATTTGTCACGTGATTTGCATTTTCAACAGAGAGCATCCAACTCCTCTTCATTTTCCTGAACAAGGGATTCTCCTCCTTCAGCAATTACAATTGCCATTGAAAACTTTAAAAATTGATGTAGGCTATGAAACCAAAGACCATGTGGTGAAACAAATCATTCTACCTCATGCAACGTCACTTCAAACCTTGCACCTTTACAAAGCCCCATTTTCACCAGGATATGATAATTTTCCATTAAACATTAATTTGGGATACTTAACTGAGCTCCGGTTATATGGGACCATTGCTAAAGATTTTTCCTTCCTTAACTTCACACCAAACCTGGTGACGCTGCATGTTTTTAAAACCAAACTAGAGGACAACTTACTTTTGAAAGCGACGCCGTTAATAAAGCAAGGGAAAAAGTTTCAAGATGTATGTTGCGAAATGATTTCTTCCACTCAAGGTATGGACGAAATGGTATTACCTTACTTGGAGGAATTACAAGGTGACTTTGAGGTGAGCACCCCTCAAGACATGAAAACGCTGGGGAAATGGATGCCAAATGTGAGAAGAGTTCATATTAAAATTACATGTGAAACATTCCCAACTGTATGCCACAATTGGAAGGATAGTCTACGTTGGATAGAGCTACTAGCGGGAAGTGACGTTAATGACGAAGCAGTTACGGGAATTCCACTTGGGCGTCGGTTAGGATCAACACAGGAAGAAATGCGTCGTCCCGGGAATATTTCAGATCTGCAAGGTTAAAACTTCAAACTCATTAAAGCCATTAATATTAATATTGCAAAATTAAAATAAGTAACTCATGTGTCAGGTTTGGAAGGCTTTTGCACGTTGGATTCCCGCTGGAAACCCTCCCCAAATTGTTCACATCAACTCACTCAGCTTTCGGATCGTTCCGTGGAATATGGATTTCTCCATCTGAATAGTCTTCGCAGTCTTCATGTTTATTTCTGGAGACAGGTAATGGTGGGATAGTTGGAAATATATATTCCTATCAAAAGCCTTCATGGACAAACAAAAAAAATACTACAATTTTTATTCATAGATCAACTCCACAAATATGAAGGCGCTTGAATATAAAGTGAAAGATTTAAATGTCAAGATAATCGAACGTTGTCCATGTAGACGCCAGTAAATTAAGACCAAGAAAATTATACTGGTATGGCCTGCATCTGACCAACTCACTTTTTCCTACCAAGCCATTTGTAATATTTGTATACATATACGTATATTTTATCAATTTATTTTATCATGATATCGTTATCTAATCAAGGATACAACTGTTGTAATAGTTGGAATAAAGTATTATTGGCATTGGTGTATAAAATCTATTTTTCACTTCGATATTTATATCCTTCACTGAACATTACTTCCTTATATGTTTCATCTTCATGCATGAGTTGACGTCATCAAAGATGACGCTTTCGACACTTTTCAAACCACCAAAGCGAAAAAATAAATACACCAACGTGGTGGAAAATAGAAAATTTACTACCATATATACCTTGGAGAACCATAGGATGGAAGATTATTATTATTTCATTTACGTCTTCAAATTTACAAAACCCTTACACATATGTAATGGCTGTAATGCATTTATAATCACTAATCACCAAATAACCATTGAAAATAGTCACTCATTTGTCAGTTCCGGTTGTTTCATTATGCATGCCAATTCTAGCTTTTGGTTTTATTCCGTGAAAATCATTAATGTTTTAATTAAGGGTTTTATAATAATTAATGTTTACCTCCACTCATTCATACCTGCTTCTATAATTTCGCGATGAATATCAGCAGCCAGTGATTGACAACGACAACCAACCTGACCGACTGATTTGATTGATTTGACTAACTTAAATCAAATTGAAATTCAAATAGTTTCACAAAGCAGTGGTCTTTCAGATTAACAGGACTCCAATCGTGCATCAACTTTCTTCTACAATCATACCAAATGCTTATCTCCTCAGGGGTTCACCATGAAATCGTCAAGCTTTTTAATACTGCATCATCCACTCCTATCATTGGTAAAGGTTTCCCCTACGTACGGAATCAGGTCATTTCGAAATGAACCCTGTGTACTGTCCCCTACTTCAGAAATACTTTTACTACTTGAACCTTATTGTCTGGTTAGCTTTCCCTATTCCCTCCTTATTTGAGAGTGAGATGAGCAAATTCGAAAAAGTTTTCACTTTTCTCATATTCTGTATCGGGGTAACAAGCACAATCATGGTAAACTTTTGATCTTAAATCATTCTTTGGACACTTTGAATTTCTTGAATAGTATGCTCGAATTTGAGGAACAACATGCAAACCCAAACGGTATGCCGTTGCCTATTTTAATTAACGTGTTCATAGTCACATTGCCAAAAATCATGCGATGCGTAGGGGTCTGTCGAGCAATAACAGCATTTTTCGCACCGTCCTCCAGTCTCAATCCGCTCTATCCTTTGGTTGTAGTAGCTCAACAGGGATTCAACAGCGGAAACGGGATTCTCACTAGGATTCTTTCCTCCGCTTCGACTCTCCTCTACTTTGGTCAGGTTTGTGACATCTATAGCACCTGCTGGGTGGTCAACTTTGCAACAGGGATATTTTCCCTTAAATCAGCTCTCCTTCAATGCATTCAGTAATTCAGAAATTCATTTGGATCAATAAAGAAAAACATTCTTAGCGTTTTCTCAATCTAATTAACTCAACTTTTTTCAGAAATGTCTTGCAAAGTAATAATGTCGAGTTGGAACTTCAAACATTCCGGAAAACCCACCTTCTCACAAGTCACTACAATCAAGTTCACCGCATCCACACAACAAATGGCGTGATCACATTAGAAATCGTTATGACAATCACATTGTCCTTTCGTACTTATCGCTCATCAGCACACTCTCTGCCCCACAGAACTTGTGTATTCTTATGCTTGTCCTTCTCATACCTAACGTTTCTCCTTTTCCGGCTCCCCGATGTCTACTCACTGTCAACTCGAGGACATCGAAAGGTGAAGGTATGTTTGAATTCCAGGGGAACCACTCTCAATCGAAAAAAGAGGGAGTGGCTAAGGCTCTTTTGGAAATCTGTTTACCCTCAAAGAATTGAATTCATGCATTGCAACTTCTTTGACTTACTGTCACCACTTGTAATGCTCGAATTTTGCGTGCAAACGACCATTTCTTTGTTGCTCATGATTTGAACAGGTAAACCGAAGAATGGCTATTAGAAGAAGGTTAGGTTACCTAAACTAATGCCATATATATTCATTATGTAGATGTCATTTAGGTAGGTATGTCATTGAGGTAGGCAGATGATTGAATATTATTTAAAAGGTAAAAGGAATCTGTGTAACTTTTCTATGAACAACAATATCTCAGAATTTGGTTGCTTAAAATTTACATCACTGCACTGTGACTTTGTTCAAAAGCTCAATTTGCGATATGGTGGGCTCTGGGCTGCAATGCAAAACAAACCAAATGAATGAGTTTCGAATTTATCTAACAACCCCATCCTTTCATGTCCCAGCCAGCAACAATCAGCATGAAAATTGTTGACAGAAGTAACTCACAATGAAAATGCAATTTTATTTTCCCCCAGTGTATTTGCTAATTCAATTCAAACTTTCATAGTATTTTAGTAATTCTTATGTGTGTATATGAATAATTTCAAATTAGGGACATCACGTGGGTTTAAGTTATTAATTAAACTGAAGCTTGCATGCAATCGAAGAAACATGCTCCTGTCTGTTTTTATTATGAAAAGCTTCATGTCACAAGTTACAAGTTGAGTGAGAGTTCGAGCAATGGATGAATATTCAACGAGTCTATTCTGAAATATTTGGTTTTGTATTGCATAGATCAGATACCTACGTAGATTCATTTCATCCGATAGATAAAAATCGAGAAACGAGGTGACCTTTTTTCGAGGTGACGGATCCAGGGGTTGGGTATTTCCTCTATTCGTATTTCCAAAAGCCGTTCAGAATGTAACATTAGATTTTTGAGAATCTAATGCAAATACCAAAAATCATCGTAAGATAAATCATCTGGCTATAGAGCAGAGTAGTATAAAAGCGATAGTTAAAAGTAAAACCATTAGTCTGGTCAGAGGTACTTCGATTTTATGACAACGTATTCCAATTTCAAGCACGTAGTCACGTAATTGCTACATATTCCATTCAACCACAACAGTAATATTAAGGAATCACTAAAATCTCATTCATCTGAGACTGAGAGTAAAACATTACGTTAAAACTGGCCATATTTCACAATAAGTAGTCAACCTAGTAATTCATAATTATATTTCATTAAGCTCAGATAATAAATCAACTATAACTATAAATACGTAAATATTATACGATTTACAATTTACAACGTGTCCAACCGTACAGCAAGAGTGAGCCCGAGCCGTGAGCCATATGCATGCACTGGATAAACTTGTCTCGTCTTCTTTGGCTTTGATGAAGACTGTGGCTTAGGTGGAGATTGAATGAAGATTGAAAAGGTGGCATGTTAGAATAGAAATCAGTCAAGTATTAAACTTTACATAGACGTTACTCTTACTATACAGCTATTGTTGGCTTTTAGCACAGCAACCCAAAAATAATGATAAAATCGCAATCAATAATTACTAATCCATTTACAGCACATAATGCCTCGAAGCTTTTTGAATAAAGAAATACTAGAAAATTATTAATAAGATCGTGGTACATTTTTAGCTGTGATGCATGCATTTGCAATCCAGCCCATAAATCGGACCTTCCAAGTTCCAAGGTTCCAAGGAATCTATCACAACAAACCCCAAACTTCTCCATTTCTGACAAAATGAGTTCAAAATGCAACCACCTAAGCATAAAATATTTATTTGATGGGCTCTGACTTGAAAGGAAAATGCGGGCATATTTTCTACTACTTCCAAATGCTCCGCTGATAATTGCACATTTAGATCATATCGCATATCCCCTTGTATCCCTCCTAATAAATATTTGAATCATAACTTTCATAATTTTCGTATAAAACCACCAGCAGCATTCAAAGGACATAGCCTTTCTCTCACTGACTTTCATTGACTTGGAAAATGGCTTTTAACAAAATACAAAGCACCTTTGTCGTTGCCTTAGCCAGGATCGACATCTTTGCAGGTATTCCTTTTGTGTGGGATAGTGTCAAAAATCAATTGAGAGTTAAAAGTGGGAAGAAACTGAAACCAATTAAAATCCAACTTTTTTACTGCTATATTTATTTTGGACTTCAAATTCTTCAAACAGTTCATACCTCACTAAACTCGAGAGGATTTGTTGAATTAGCACTTGCCCTTTGTGCGATTTCCTTTGCTACACCAAGTTTGTACTTTTTTCACGAAACAGTTAAAAATCCTGGAAAAATTGCTGTGCTCCTTAACTGCATGATATTGTTGGAGAAAAGCTCGAAACATGCTGGTAGGCAATCAAGTTAAATGTTTTATTTAATAACCATTGATTTCAAATTGGAAATAACTATTATTAATTTTGATACCCTCAACTCAAGGTTCCAGACTTCCTCCTCCTGTGTGCACGCTAATGTTGAAAACATTCTCCTTTTCAGTTTACGTCCCAATTCTATATCATCTCGCAACTGTCATCGGTAGTCCTTGCGTTACTACAATTGTTGGCTATTGGATTATCAATGAATGTCATACAAATAACCAATTAGATGATTCCTGGATGATTTTCGAACTCCTGAAGAAAATAGTCATTTCTCTACTCTCGTCAATCTTTTGGCATGGCGTGTTTCCCCAACTGGCTTTTCACATGTGTCTCATCGCAATAGAATGCTATTGCATAACTGCATATTTCCCCTTGTACACTTCGATTTTACTCCAAATGAAAAGCATTTGTCCAGAACTCTGCAGAAAATATAGAATCATCCAAGTCATCCTTGCAGAATATAGAAACATCAACTCGAACACTCTCATTGGGTGTTTAGCAGCTGGCCTAATTGGAGGACAAATCACCAGCACATTTTTTCTTGTAGAGTTCATCCGCTCTAGTATCGTGAGGAGGAGAGGAATTACATTTTTTGTTGCCTTAATAGGCGTAGCTATTTCGGCTAGTGTAGGGCTCCTTTTAGTGTTTAAAAGCTTTTCGAACATTTACCGCTATTCTCACAATACATTGTGCATACTAAATGGGAACGTAACTATGAAAAGGAATAAATGGTTTCGAAAATTTCTGAAATCATGTGCTGTAGCTCGGATAAGCATCAGCTCTGCGACTTTTGTTGAGCCAGTGACTCCCCTGAATTTTGAAAGTTTTGCAGTGCAACAAACAGCCAGTTTGTTGTTAGTGCAGTGAACTTTTCCCGTTGTATCCGGAACAAAATTGCATACTACATTAAGAACTCTAATATAATTATCAATATGCAAATACAAAGCCTTCACGTTATTATCATGATTATTCATGATGATTGACAATTTGACATTCAAATGAGTTTTATGCATACTGCAAACTGCAAAAAACTGCAGTACTGCATACTTTAATTTACACTATGATCCTTTGTTCATGTAATTAATTTGGGGGAAAGTTGAGACAAAAAAAGAGCAGCGGCAAGTCTTTTTATTCTGTAATTCATTTAATATGCTCTAGCTAAATATTACGTTCTGCACTAAATGCATTTTCGCCGTAAATGTAAATGTAAGTTGACCCAAAAAGTACATCAATTAGTGCATTTTTAGTGCATTTAAAAAAATTAAATGTGAAATACATGTCGTGTATATGATGATATGTTAGAGGGATTTTAAAGTTTTAGTCGACTGTGACTACATGTCCTGACCATAATCAATAATACGTAATATAGTTTTTTTGTATATCTTATCAAGTTTAATGATTGTTACTTTTGTGGAGACGGGAAATAGGTTGTGGTGAATTATTTTGAAATTTCTTGTATGTTGAGCGTTAGTAATATCTGTGAGAGACTATCAACAATGATATCTTGAAGTAAGCATTAAGTTGTAGTCAGTAGTTGTAAGTTGTAATAATGATTCAAAATATTGATTAACAGATGACGGAGTTGAGAGTTAAATATTTACATTCAACATTATTTATGCGGTATGCAACATATTCAATATTAGAACCTAAAAAGGAAAAATACGAAATAGTGTGGGGTAATAGTATAGTTAAAGATCTATTCAAATTTATAAATTCTACATATATGGTCAATCATACGGTGACGGTTGTCGCATGGTCCCACCCTTAACCCTGCTACCCCACGATGTTTGTGCGTTTGGGAGTAATGCATATTGACCAATTTTTAATGTTCGCTCATCTAATTAAGTACTGTTGACTTGACTGTCGGTGTACAGTTATATGTAAAAACAATAAACAAACGCCGTTGGCCGTTTAGACAATTCTATTTATTTATTTCAATCAACGTATTTTTTGCAAGTGACTCAACGACTCAACTCAACATGAAGTAGTAATTTATGATGTTGGATGCATGAAATAATTTTTGTAATTAAAAAATAAAATATTTGTGCTTTTATTTTCAGACTTTCATCTAATTTTACTGCTCTTTCCGAACGGGAAAAGGAACGGACCGACCAGCGAGGTTGTTTTACTCAATCTTTTTTCACCCTTTAAGTCACACATCGACATCACACACATCATAATTATTACTATTGGGCAGAATTCGACAGAAGATTATGATGAAATTTTTACTTCAAGCTTCATAAGCTTCCTCTAATTTTCGCTATACTGGTCAACTGAACGGTTGACGGTTACTCCTACTCCCTTCCTAGCAAAATTCAAGAAATGGATCACTTCCACCCCGAACTTTTAAGCTTACAAGATATGGTCGGCTCAGACGATGAGGACAACTTCAGTAAAAATCCGTTTAATATTATGAACTTTTTTCAACCACCAAAATCACCTTCAAAGAAACCGTCGTCTATTGGAGCCAAAACAAAGTCTGGATCAGATCAAGCCACCACTTCTCCCGTTAGTGGCTCATCGTTTTCTCCCAATGCATTCGATAATTCTTCAAAGGCCGCAACAACAATCCTACAAAAAATTAAAACAGAGTTTAATCCATTCAGCAGTTCATTCCACCAGTCTACAAGTAGTTCTTTTATCACGTCCATACTAAATATTAAAACTGAATCTTCTGAAGACTCACCCCATGACGATATTTTAACTTACGTAAATCAAGAATTTCGTACTCCTGAGAAATCTCATTGTCTATCATTGGAAGAAGTCGTTTCAGATTCAGGATCAGATGTCGACTTGGATTTTATGGATGAAGTCCCAAGCACAAGTCCCGTGCAGCGGACAAGCTCATCTGCTAAGACTGACTTGAAAACGCTGGATGAGAAAGAGAAATCTTCAAGTTCAGATGACGGAGTATTCAAAGTTCCTCTTCCAGTTTCACAATTTAGATACTCTCCACGAAAGAAAAGTGAAAGTCCTTCACCTCCAAAATCGGATAAATTACGAAACTCTCCTCGACTATCTTCAAAAGTTAAGAAAAATCTCGTGACATCATTAAAACCTAGAAAATCTAGAAGTCGAAGTAAATCTCCAAAACGATCAAAATCAAAACAAGCTACACAACAGGATGTTAGTTCAGAACTCAACGAATACATTCAAATAGCGGGTGGTTCAGAACCTACAAATGAAATTAAAAAATCAGGAGAACATTCCGCGGAAAGTATTGAAAGAAAGAAACTACGCGCTTTGAAAAAGAAACAACTGGAGCTTCAATATAGTAGAAAATCCTGCATAGCTCAACTAAGCTCACTAATTGTGGTCCTTCAGCGGTATAGTAATAGACTAGAAGACTTTTTGGTAAGTTTGAACTTGAATAGAGATTAAGTCATTCATTTGTCAAAGGCATGCTAATTGCTAATGCTATGATGCTTATATTCTGAATTCCTTTGAATAATTTTTCTTTTAGAATAATGAAGGACAGCAAATTATCGAGAAACACCAGGCGATAACCACACTCGCTGGCCTATTTCCTGAATTGACATCCAAGTCCTGGGAGAATCATCCCTTACAAACAGCCTTTGTTATTGGTGACGCTATAATGGGTCGAACAAAGGGGAAGGACGTAGTAAGTACGCTTCCACTGAAGAAAGCGGTTCTCTGGCGCACCTCAGACCTACTTCTACTCCAACAGTTCGTTCTCGAGTCTGTTATCCACCACCGCCAGTTTTTTCTAATGTGTAGATACACTGAACTTTTAACTACTATGGGATTCAACTCCGAAGACCTCACCCACCTCCAAAAGTTCAATACGATGGAGTCTGAACTAATTGCTATCAAAAGTCTTATCGAAGACCACAATTTACAAAGCAAACTCAGCTCTTCTACCAAAAAACCCATTCAGACTATCATCCTCAAACAAGATTTTAAAACAGGGGCACCCGCCTTCGTTTCTCTGCCATCGCCAGAATCATTGGTGAAAGAAAGGTGGAGATTGATGCAGGATATTAAGAAAAATACTCTTTTATCTACTCTTGATGAAAATGATATTGACTGGTTATACGTCTTGAAAAGAATGGTGAGTTCAAACAAAATCTATGGAAGCTTTCTCCACTAACTAGACATAATCTCATGTTTTTTTCAGTCTATAAAAAATCCCTTGTTCAAAGTTGACGAAGCATCTTGCAAACGTGCATACAACCATTATATAAACTTCAATGTGACAAGAAAGCCGTGGACGCAAGCGGAGCTGTTAAAATTACGAGTGAGAGTTTTAAAACTAAATAAATAGCAATTATTAATGATGACATTTTGATGGCTATTGAGAGGTTTCTGAGTTTATTTATTTATTTAACATTTAACATCTATTTCAAAATGTCAAAATAGCAATTATTTTATGCATGTTTGTTTTAAAGTATTCAATTATTCACAATTTTTTCATTTTTATCATAGACCATCTGCAATAAAAATGCAGAAAACAACTGGGACGAAATTGCTAAGCTCCTAGGAACAAATCGAAGTGCATTTGCGTGCTTCAGCAAGTACAGAATTTATTGTGTACCTGACGATAACGTTATTACATTATCGCCCCGTATGGCACGGAAATTTGAACAATACATGATGAAATACAACGGCGATGTTTCTCGAGTTGATCACGAAATGTGTAAGGATCCAGAATACAAAATTACTGTTAGCCCGAACTCGTTTCTATATTATTACAATATAACGTACCACCCGAGGCTGAGGAAAGGACAATTTACCCTTGTGGAAGACGTCCTTCTCTTTGTCGCAATGGAAAACCATAAGGGAATCATGTTGAAAGGAAGTCAAGATGGCTTTCTTCCAATTGGGTACACCTTGCCCTGGAGATATGCCACTACATGGGGAATACGATTTTCTACGATCATGACTGGAGTTTACTTTAAACCATGGACGATGTAAGATAACTCTTTTACTCATCAATTAAACGTATAACGTATTGTCGACATTAAGCGATTTTCTACTCAAGCCACATTTGTTTTTAGTGAAGAAGATCAACAACTAATCAGCTTAGTTGAGAAGCACGGGTCGAACTATAAATTAGTCGTGGAAAGTTTTCCTGGCAGGAAAAGAATGCAATGTAGAACTCGCTACTTATTACTTGCTAATGCATTACAGAAGGTTTCACTGGAAGAGGTATTTTGACATTCATTGACAAAATAAAATGTTTTCAACCTTACAGGCTGCCGGCTCTTCAAAATATGTGAGTGTAAATTCAAGTATGATTTTTTCAGTATCATGTGACGTATAGGAATCCTAAAGAAGGCTTTCGTGTGAAGAAACTTAAGCAAATTTTAGGTTTTTTGGAAACAGCAATCGCGCTGAAGACCTCAAGCCCTCTCACATACGTCAGAAAGACGGCAGACTTGGAATTTCTTAAAATACGGAGACCACCAACAGACCGTAACCTTGATAAATATTTGATGTCCTTCCCTCTGTCGGTTTTACAAGCAACATCCCAGAGAATGTGCAATTGTTTTAAAGCCATACTGAAAAATTACGACCAACTACTGGGGAAAGCAAGTTCCAAACTGCCAACAACAGATCGACGTAAGTTGTGTACTAAGAATGGTCTACTGTCAGTAAAAGAGGAGTGAAGTGTGTAGCAAACAATGTTTTATAATCTAACATAAAACATGATTTCCTCAAATGTCGATAACGTTTCAACAAATAAAATAAAGCTTTCAACTTGGTGTTTACAGGAAAGTTCTTTCAAACTTGTCCAATCAGTGTGGCGTCCGCTTTGCATTTCAGGCGTGCAAAGTTAATCTCACGAGAGATGCTTGGAGAGCTGACGAAATTTGAGGAAGAGGTATACTCAAATTTTCAGTATTTTTCCGCCAGAGGTCTACCGAAAAAGAAAACTGTACGCCCGTCAATTCCTACTCTCGACAACATGGCTAAGTTGCCCTCTCTTAAAAGACTTATAGAACCCCCTCCTCCAGACCCAAGCGGTCCAGTTATCATTCTCTCTGTAGAAACGATTAAGACAGAGCCAGAAGAGTTTGTGGAGAAGGAGGAGCCAGCAGTTTGTAAAAAGCCTCGTCGCGCACGTGGACGTAGTAAACAGGCTAAACTTCGAGAAAGTCGTGTTCGTGCAGCTAACATAAGATGGGCAAACCAAAAAAGTAGCCAGGAGCAGGGAACTGTAGATGATAACTCTGCCTCTGTTGACACAAGCCCTGCAACTCCTAGTTCTGTAACCTCAGAGTCAGAAGCTTGCCGTGGAAAACTTCACAGGGAAGCGGTGGTTGGTGCCATTTGTGATCACGATTATTCTAGTAGAATTCTTGGTCCCTCAGAACTAGAGCACATGACGCTTCATGAACTATTCGAAAAGTTTGGTAATCAACAAAGACCAAGAGAGCAGGTGGCTGGGAACTGTTGAAATAAAGCAATGGTATTTCTAATTGTAAAAATTGTTATGGTGGACAAGTCCACACATTTTAAGCGCTTATTTAATAATCAGTTTTAATAATGACATGACGTTACTAAAATGAATTTCGTTCATCAGTGCCATCCCTCTATGAAATTTTACGAGGGAAGTCAATAAATATAATTTCAATCTGCCACAATTTTTAAACTAACAACTGAGATAAAACACAAAATATTTATTTGTATGCACACATTACATTATAAAGCTTTATAGCATAAAATAAACTTGGCATATATATATTCACCATCTAAATAAACTATTAAACATTTCATACGTATCTATTTCTATCTCAATTTAAAACACTACTCTGTTTCTTTCGTCGTTTCTCTTGGTGTTCGTTAGTTCTCCAATGCTTTTTTAAATCCAGTTCAGAACCAACTTTAATACTGCAAATATTACACACGAAGACTTTCGGATTTGATTTAAAAGGTAAAGTTATACTAACAGACCCTGTAGTTTTACATGGAAGTTTGGCATTGTTATTGGTACTTTTTCTCATTTTAGGTTTATCCCCTTTTGGGCTTACTTTAATAAAAATAACTTCATTATCCACCACCGTTACTACATGATGGCGTTTGATTTGGACCCACATCAGCGTCATTGGAAACTGGAGTATTAGTTGAGTTTAATTTCTGGGTTTGTTCTTGTTCTTTCTCAAGTTCATTTGCGTGTCGCTCCTCCGTATGCTGTTGAAGCATTTCCGTAGAGGGGAAGACAAATTCGCATTTTGTACATTTATAAGCAAACATTGATTCTCGACATTTGTCTGCACTTCGTTTGCAATCCTCTTCATGAGTTTCTAAATCTCTAAGATCAATTTTCCTTCCGCACAGTTTGCACGAGTGGGTTGTCAACTCGACATGAGTTCTTTCATGATCCAGCATCCGGGATACTTCTGAGTAGCCTTTTCCACATAGCCGACATTTGTACGGGTTCGAAAAGTTATGTTCTTGGAAGTGCTCTATGAGCTCATTCCACAAGAGCGGTATTTCGCAAACTGGACAAGTATAATTACTTGGTATAAGACTCCGGTCTGAAGTGAACACCATCTGGTGAACTTTAAGGAGATGATCGGGAAACTCTCCTTTAGATTCAATTCGTAACTCGCAAAAACCACATTGGACGGTTTGGTAATTTTCGGGTTCTTTGTGAATTAAAACATGAGTTGTGTGAGTTTCACCAACCGAAAATTCCCTGTTACTCGAGTTGTTTTCCTGCTGGGTGTTTTGCTTTGGCTGGAATGATGAAGTAATTTCCATGATGAAATCGTCAATTACTAAATCCGACACTGATGAATATTTTGGCATTTCGTCTGCCAGAATCTCCCTCATATGCACTTTCACAAAGTGTGCGCGGAGGTGTGAAGATCTCATTATTCGCTTCCAGCAAATTTTGCAATCATACCGGTGGCCAATGTGCTCGTACCGCACATGTGTGACAATGCTGCTTCTCGAGTTAAACACCTTTGAGCATTCTGCACATCGATATAATGTTCCATTGGAAATAACAAATGGTTTCCTTTCCACAAGCGGAGGTTTCTCCATCCCTAAAGGACTTTCCACAAATCCATTTACTGCCTCCAGATTTGGAAGATAACTCGATCCACCTGAATTAAATACGAATTTTAATTGAGAGCATTTTAAAATTTTATGGTTTAAACCATAGTAAATACTATAGTTTTTCCAACTTACCATCATATCTTCCTATACTAGCTGGCGTCTCCGCTGTGCCCAGGTTGCCATTCCAGTTATTAACGTTCACGTTTGCACCGCTCCCAACATCATGATAAACATTTTTTGTCGACTCTTCATTATTTGAATAAATATATCTTTTCCGAACTTTTCTCTTCTTCTCAACAGGTGGTCCCTCCCTTTCCCCTGACGATACCTGATAGCCGTTACTATATTCCTCTTCCTCAAAATTATAATTTCTTCGTCCTCCATTACCACTGTTTATTTTATTCAGACCTTTAGCTACGTTTGAGGTACTAACACACGCACTAAGAAACTTTTGGTAAGCGTTGTACAGCGTGGTCAGGACTTCTCTGCATTTCAAACACAGTTTCGCACTGGATGAAATATTTGTAGAGAAAACACTAAATTCCTTCCACTCCTCATCAATTACTGGCTCCACTTCAATCATCTCCTCTGGGCTAACTGTCACATTCCCATTCCTGTTCGGATTTCCCCTTCTTTCCTCCCAGAAACCCCTACCTTCCTTCATAATATGAGGAGACACTTCAAAAATTGATGATAACGCTTGCCAAAATGGAACCGATGTTCTAACCCCATCCCACGTGGATGCAACACTATTCACTAACTTTTTTGGAACTTCATCATCCTCCCCTAACGCAACTGAGCAGTGGGAGCACCTTTTCACTCTTGGACTTGGGGTGGACATTGTGCTCCCATTACTCATTTTTCTGGAATTGCTCATTACTGGTGATTATTCCTTCGGATCGGAATAAGTAATCAAGAATAAAATTTTACATTTTTGGAAAAGAGTTGACACAATGGCTTGTGTGAGCACACTCCGTATACTATCCTGTCTTGTCTCCTCGTCTCTATTTTTCTGAGTATTGAGGTGATATATGAGGAAGTATCCAGATGATATTGATTGATGACTAAAGCTTTTGGAATCATCTCTCAGATGTAAACATCCCATTTGCCTAATGTATTCCTTCAGGAACACAGGAGTAGGAGTACAGTACAATATCACCCACTACACCAGCCTGTCTATATAATCCTTTATAGTGTCACTCACACCGTTGATGCCAAAAATGAGCTCCCTTCTGGAAATTGGGATATGCTAAGATACGAGAATGGGAATAGGATAGTAGGTGAGTAGTGGTATGGGTAAGTAAGTCTGTCTAGGTGGTCTATTCTATTTTATAATGTACCTACGTTGGTGTTATCACAATTATTAAAGAGGTTTTATTGAGCTCTCATTCTAACATGGTTCAATATTTTCAATCCATTTTTTCTACATAATTACCCTAAAGCCTACGCATTT
>JAHZNA010003497.1:0-33814 GCA_027743935.1 Sinodicranocentrus sp. ZH6
CTGGGAAGAAACCACAATGGGAAAGTCACAACATCTTTATTCCACTGTCTCCTCCAGTCACTCATTCCCTCAACAACCATTTCCACTCTGTACTTTCTCCTTCGGAAACTGATAACAATCCAAAGAACCTACCAAGTCAAGGAAAAAGTGAACTCTTAAGCTGGGCAAGTCCTGCAAAAAAGGTAACAAAGTCTTCCCTCCTGATAGTCCAATTCACTTGAGAAGTTTATATCGCTTTACTGGATCTTTTTTTTGAAGATATAAAAAGAAACATGCAATCAAGAATAAAAAAAGTTTCTACCCTATACATACATAAATAACGTTGTTGGATAGTAGGCACAAGCTGAATCTAGAAAAAAAAACGTTTTGATCTTTCCCCTGCCTAAAATAATGGAGAAAGCAAACAATCCCAATTTATCTGTGAGACAGAGAATAAGAATACAACTTTTGGAGAAAACACTATCCCAGATGTGTACCCATATTGCACCACAACGCAACTTTCTCCTCATCGTTTTCTTTTGACTTAATTCATTGTAACCCTTTTTTATCCTCTGGACACTCTTTTCCTCCCGAGTGGACTAAACCAGCTGACCTTAGCAAAAAAAATAAAAATATTTTTTTCTCCAAAAAATAAAGGAGTCTTATGTATATCTTTTAACTATGCAGTTTGTTGTGGTTTTCCTCTTTGGACAAAAAAGATTACTTTCGTCCACTTAAGAGCTTTAGGTATTTCTCCACTTGGCTAAGCAATGAATGAATAGAAAACCAGGAAACTGAAGAAAAAAAACCTAGAGAGATTTACTTAGCTTAATAGCAATTTCAGACCATTTTTTCCTCTTTTGAGGAGAAAAGCTTACCCATGTGTTTTTCAGGGTTTCCTCAACCTTACCATATATTTTTGGTAATTTTCTTGGCTCAAGATCAGGTATCATGAACAATGAGTTCTGCACCATAACAAAAAAATCCAGTCAGAGTGAGAAGCAATGTCTAGATATATTTTTTGCTCTGAGTAAAAAGTCTAACAGAAGTAGACTACAACAGGAATAATGTGTAGCTACATGGTAGTTTTTTGTTAGAACGAGAAAAAAAGCATCATGTTAATTTACTTGCATCCAGAGAAAGCGGGAGAAGCAGCTGCTGTAAGAAAAACTGTATTTTCTCTCTTTCTCCAAATTATTTACGCTTCCCTCGGGAAACAGGAAATTAAAGGAGGTAGCAAAGAGCCAAAGCCATGTCAGAGAGAAATAAGTCACTCTATCTTTTTCTTCAACAAAACACAAACACTACCAGGGTTAGTTTTCCGTTATCAAGAAGTGGGATAAAAATAGAGAAAATGGCTAATGTGAAAGAGGATGCAGTGCATGAGGAATGTAAAGTTTATTTTTTCTGGGACGGAAAAGCTACAGACGTTGTTCCATTGAAGTTTAAGATAAATGCAACTTCCATTTAGAATCATTGGAAGGGGTATATCCTTCCAAGTGCAATTTTGTGGGAGTTTACAAAAGATGCAGAAAACTTGGAAATGCCAAGTCTCCTGGGGATAAGGATGAGACGAATTTCATTGCAGTTTTTTTCCTCCTTTTGGAACAGATGTACAAGCCAAAAACTGTCACGTCACGGGTAGCAGAGGTTTAATTTTGGAAAGAAATGGAAAAAGGACTGGATAGTGTACAAAAGGATATTTAAAATATTCAAGAGAAAGATTGAGCAGAGGTCAACAAAGCATGGACACACCAGGAGGGATCCTCCATTTCCATTTCATTGAAGTTTCATCTTTTTTCTCATCTGTGGAGCCAAAATGGACATAGGTTGTGGAGAGAACATAAAGCTAAACTTTTTTGTCTCTGATGTGGAAAGAGAATGCTAGGAAAGCCGGTGTTTTTTTTCTGGTGCGTCAACTGATGCGTGAGGTTTATGCAGGAAACACGTGAGGTGCACACAAATGTCAGTTCATTCCATGTGCATACTCATTCATTCGAAATTTCCCTTTTTTCAGAAAACTTTCCATCCCTTCATACCTCTCAACTTTATATAAGGACGTTATTGGAGTTTCTCCCAACAAATAATGCCCACGGACACAAAGGGAAAGGGAGATATGTAATTTTTACCATTTTTATTCAGTCCGAATTCATGAATGATGGAAGTACTAGTACGTATTACGTAAGGGAAGAGGAGAATAATAATAAAAACTCACACAAAAAAATCTCATCAGATCTGATCTCTCTTCCTCGTATCTACATATAAAGGAACGTGCAACTCAACCGATATCAATCTGACAGGAGCAGAAGAGCGTGAAGAATTTTTAATGGAATATTGCTTCCACGTATTAGCATTCACTGAAGAGTAGCCGAGTGGAGAATAAGGTATAGAGAAAATGTATTGTTGTGTGGATATACCTATGTAGAATGGAGACCACAGAAAAATATCGTGTAATTGATTTCAATACCAACTCCATAATATGTATATAATTTGAAACATTTCCGACATAACATATATAGATATATTTTGGTAGGCTAATAGTTCACGAATTGACTTTCTTTAGCTCTGTACAATGCTAATTGTAATGCATACCGACAACAATCAATCTAGTGAAATATGCTGTACTGCTCAATTTATTTGCTGTTTAATAACAGCTTCAAACTATAACACAAATATAATGCATTCAACATCTCTGCCATTGTCTTTCTGTTATAAAGTTTGTCTGATGAGTCATTGCTCTTTAAATTCTAACATACACATGTACACATTTTAACGCATATTATGCCCTTCCATGTTTAAAAAAATGGGCCTTCTATCCCAAAATCATTCTAGGAAATTTCATTATTTAAATGAATACGCAACCACGAAACAGACTTTGGTAGAAATGCACACAAGCATACATCCCTCAAAGATTTCATACTCTAATATTATTCCACGAATGACTGCAAGTCCTCTTGTGAATATGCATAAGCACATCCTTCCCATTCTGCCTTTGTGGTAAACTTCCAGTTACCTCATCTCTCCTCATGTCATTATCACAACGTCAGCATGATATTCCCATATCCCACATAATTTTTGTAGGTGGCATACCCAAATCAAGAAAAGTGCCAGAAGCCTATGTACTCATGGTGGAGAATTGAGAGTAAAAAAATATATTAAGGCAATAAAATATTATTTGGAGAGAGGCTGACTTCATTCAGGACGAGGATATAGGGCACAATATATCATTTCATGTGAGTCCCTTTCTCTATGCTTTTTCGAGGGGAGACATACCTCCATTACATTTTTATTTTTGCCCACGACAACCATCCACGATCAAGCTTGTTAGCAGAGAAAGAGAGAGAGAGAAAGGAAAAGCGGATTCGAGGGAAAATGTGCGGAAAGGGAGCGTTTTTTTCTTTTCTGTATACTTATATTCCCCGTCTCTCAATTGCACGGCCGATAACGTCAGAGCGACTGTGTGTGTTGACTATGATGGATTACCCACTTCCCTTTCAAATGTATTTTGATACATACTCCTCAACTCTACATCCAATATACACATGCGGTGTCCTTGTAACACAAGACGAAAGAGAGAGAGAAAAAGGCATGCTTTCCCAACCGCTTCTCTCTCACTTATTCCAGCTATCTTTTTTTCTTTTCCTCTCCTCTCAAAGATTCATCTCCGAAGCTCGCATTTCATTCACAGCGTCATCATCATATTTCGCCAAACCGTTACCTACTTCAGTCAGTCAAGTTGTGAGCGATAGGACATGACCCGAACCACTGAAGTTGGTATTTTCGATAGTATTACAGAAAACCAAAAAAAAAGTTTCTACCTATGAGTGTCGTATGAGATGAGAATCCTTTGTTACCTCTATACACTCATCCATCCGGCCATGTAATTCTTCTCAGCTTTCCTGCCTCTTGTTATGCAATGAAAAATATCTTCCTTGCTGTTCCCTTTAGGGCACTAAACGACGCACAAATTGTGTGCTTCACTGAGAAAAGAATGTCAGGTAATATTTTACTGACAAGGAATGGGATGGGAAACAGGTAAACAAAAATAGAGCTAATGGGGTGACCTATTTGAGAAATTTGGATTGATTGCAAAAACAATGAAATTTTAGAAGCTAAATAAATAAGGAAATCCTTGAGTTTATTGTAAGCCAAATTCCTTCTTTCTTGTGTATTTTTTAATATTGTTTTGAAATTTAGGAGGGCGTTGAACTAAACCTTTAAATAAC
This sequence comes from Sinodicranocentrus sp. ZH6, assembly GCA_027743935.1. NCBI lineage: Eukaryota > Metazoa > Arthropoda > Collembola > Entomobryomorpha > Entomobryidae > Sinodicranocentrus > Sinodicranocentrus sp. ZH6. Next base: position 4,206 of record JAHZNA010003497.1, read on the forward strand.
CTTCACTCAAAATGCTTTCACAAAGTTTGCGAAAACAACCCGTGCTCAATAAGTAATCCCATGTTTACCCCTCCTCATCTGTCACAACCAGGATGGAAACATGAAATGCATCCATTGTAAGGTGAAGATGACAAAAGCCACAAAGTGACAGTTGTTTATACAATATTCCCTTCACCTCATCCTTCTCTTTGTGACTATTAGCAAAATCCTTGTTTACATGTGCAGTCACGCGCATACATGCACACTTCCTCACTGTCATTTTTACCTTCCTCTTTTTCTCCTCCTTTGCACACAAAAATCTACACATGCTCAAACTAAAGAGTGTCCTTATCCTCTTCTCCAGGTAACTGCATTGCAATGCTAAGAAAGTAAAACAATGGTTGTGCTCAAGAAAGTAAACCGAAGCGGAAATGGAATGATCAATGATCTATATAACAAAGACGTATTTTCTTCTTCTTCAATTCTCTTTCCAACCTGAAGTGGCAGCATGAGTGACGGCACACAAGGATAAAATATCTTGAGCATTGTTTGTACACATTCGAACATCGATGAAGGGGAAAGCAACCAAGATACGTGGTGGAGTAACAAGAGGATATTGTCTGGACAAGGTAGAGAGGTAGAAAAGTAAACGGAAGGTTGATTCCATTCTGTGTTTCCTCTACACAAGCAATAACTAATAAAGCTCGTCGTCCGTGCGGAATTGAGACAAATTCCTTGAAAGTGCGTGATATACCTGGAGAGAAGAACACACAAGGAGGATGGATTTTCCACTCTATGCTTCCAATCCATACCTCTTTTGCTGCACAGCATGTTCGTGTTGTTTCCCTGAGAGAAAACGAGATGATAAAAAGGAGAGGAATGGCACAAGTGGATAAAGAGATGATGACGGGAAGCTAGTTGTGTATGTATAAAAGTATATGGATGAAATAGTTCACGTCAAATAAATGTATAAAGATTTTAGCTCAAGATATAAATGCAGAGGACATACATATGTATATACATATTTTTGCAAGTTTTTTTGTATACAAACCTTCCACCTAGAAAGTGTACATTACCCTTGGGAGTGGATGTGGGGAGAAGCTGTAGACATAAAACATGTGCACCTGTCCTTCAACTAATTACCTTTTTCTGTGCCGTGCCAGTCATGCTGTGTGATATGATGTTATCCACCAGCATAGTTTTATAAAGAATGAAATATGTATGTAGCGAAATTTCTTAGTTTACTTTTGATTATTTATCTTACTCGTCTGAGAAAGTCACTGCAGTACTTTCTCTTGGTGGGAAGGTTGTAGCCGATGAGAAATGGGACAGGGTTTGTGATTTCATTAGAAATTATTTGTATTTCCGCCACCAACCTATTCAAGATTATGACTGGGAAGAAGGTGGAGTAGAACGTTTTACTTCTTGATTTTGATGAAATGCCTCCGCACTGGAAGGAAACGTTTTTTTCTTCAGGAGACAGCTCCTCCCGTACACACACAGCATGGCAGAGTAATTAGCTTCAGAGAGAGACGAGGGAAAAGTCTTTTCTCACTTTTTCCCTCGACGGTAATAATTTTCAGTGGGGAGTGCGGAATACGCAGTTTATAAAGGACACACAGTGTGTGACAAGGTGACTATGTGTAAAACGGAGGGAATGAGTGACTTTGTAAAATATCCTAATTTCTATGTAAGTCCCGAACAAAAACTCATTAGCCGCCATTCATAATATTTTCGTTGGAGGGGACTCAGGCAAAAGAAGTTTTAAATAATTTCGAGGTGTGCCCCAGTTTGCTTATGGATTCCCTACGTTTTGTGCAACCTCCATTTTTAGCTTGTTAGTACCCATACCTAAGTGCGTCATGGTTTGGAGTTTGGAGCTCATAAAAAGGAATTTCCTTTTTGCAGAAAAAAGGCCTGTCAGGAATATCTCATACATTCATAATATGTCACAGGGATATATAAATTTGCATATAACTTTCAAACTCTGGCTCCAATCCGTCTTCCGTCATTACCATTACCCATATACCATTTAAGGGGGTAGTTAACCTAGAAGGGAAAAGTGAAAAGGCTGTTTTCCCAGAGTAATGATATGTTTGGAAATCACACCACTGAAAATTATTCATTAGCACAGGTACCCACTCATTTTCCCTTTGTATGAAAAATGTCATTCATTCTCTTTCACCAAGCAAGTTGAATGCAATGGAAAGCCAGTGTATATACATGAAAAGAAGGAAAGTCAACATATCATAACTTTTCCCCGAAACCAATCCCAATTCCGAAGTATTATGACAAGCAATCACGGAATCACCGTATTCCACGGGAAATGAATGGAAGCTGAGGTAAATTACTGGAGAGTTGTGTTACGAGTCGAACAAAAGTCAATTCAATATGCATCCAATTTGGTTAGGCATCGAAAGCAAATCTTATTAAATTCCTTTGAAACTAGAATTACCAGCTTCATAAAGGGAACAACTGGTGACTGAGTAAATACAAACATGAAAAGAGAGAGCGCAGTAAATGTAAGCAGTTTTGCATGAGTTGCTTTTCAAGGTGCAACTTGTTATCTACAAACAAATGTATACACATGTATATTTTTGCGCTGTAGTCAGTTTCCCATAACTTTAGGGTATTAATTAGTTTACATCTAGTATGTTTACATTTGAGAATTTTACGCATGGAATCAATTACCGTTGAAAGTTGAAGTTGTCGAAACTCGGCACCAAATCACCTAAAAGCCACAGGGATTTGAAGTTGAAATATAATAAAACCACATATTACAAAACTTAAAAATTTACTTATTGACTTTGAAATCACTAACAAATATTTTGTATTCAGGAAATTTGTGACCTCGCAACTTTTTCCATCGTACCATTCACATACACCCCTGGAGTGTCGGATTAAATCCTGCAAAAGTAGAAGTAAATATTGACAATCTTTTTTTCTGGTAACACAGGATAAATCTGTACATCACATAGATGCATGGAAGTGGAGTAACTTAGCAAAGCAAACACTTGACAAAGCCATCCTCATCAATTTAACTTGTCAATGTGAACATGCCCTTTGCACACATATATGTAATATTATGTACATTGTTTGTTTACTTAAGAACTGTAAAACTTGTTCGCAATTCTTTCCCACCAGATCAAAACATACATTTACTTATTAAAGAGAGTATACAAAAAGTTTTTTTTCTATTCCCCTTGTAATCCGCTACTTTACAAGGTTCCCTTGTTTGTACATCTTTTGTAGCTGTATATTTTCCTTGGCAGTGGTTCCTCAGGGAATTGAGAAAGATCAAAGTTTGAAATTTTTCCTTTTCTTCCTTCCTGGAGTACACATCCATTCGGTTTCCCAGAGTGAGCTATGTTACGTGTTTCTTTTAGATGGAAACGGGGTAACAAGAAGGTACACCAAAGAGCGGTATAGTAGTCTTTATCTTGCTGTCAGCCAGCTTCAATTTTATTCTTTTCTCAAAGGAGTTAACATGTCGTTTTTGATTTTTCAAGGAAAGCCTCAATACACACAAAGCTAAATAAGTTCCTAGTTGTCCTTTCAAGGAGTAATAATGTCACTGGCGGAAAGACCACTAAAATATTTTCAAAACTGTCATAAACAACAAGGACCAAAGTTTTGTTCCTTGTGAAATGCGTAATTAGTTATATATGCCTAAAATGGTTCTCCTCTTGGGAGAAAAACAGATCTATACTTGAATCCAATTTGTTTCTCTCTTCTGGAATAAATCACCAAAAAACGAATGGAGAACCAGAGGGTAACAAATATACCAATAGACATACTCTTTTGGCGAATTTTGTCTAAATTTTTTTTTACACAAAGAGCAAGAATACAAGAGTGAAGTGCACCACACCATGTGCAATTCAATGAACTTTACTCAATAGGAAACCAGCATCAGGTCGTTTGCAGGAGAATAAATATAAAATTTTATAGTGGTGAAAGCAATCCTCTAGCACCATTAGCACACTCACAAAAACCACTCGCAAACTAGGCGTGTGTGTATGTGTTAACAGACTCGTTTTTTCTTTTCAGGAAGGATACCCATCATCACAAATATATATAGGCTTTCTACGCTCTTTCCTCTGTCCTTTCCAGACGAACAAGTTGAATAACAAAAGTACTCCGGGAGAAAGAAAGGAGAAGAGAAGGAAATGCATTGAAAAATATATATATTTGGAGGGAGTCGTAAAGGCGTCAATGGTCTTGCTCAAATTACCTACTTCCATTCCCATCCATGCTCGCTATTCATTACTTTATGTGCCCATCACAAAATCCCAATCCAATTTTCGTCTCATTTGATTCCCCCAAAAAATAACACTGTCACGGGTGTCTGGTGTCTGTATCCTCGGAACAAGGATGAGAAGAGAAATGTATAGCAAAAAGTATACTTTTGTCGTTTACTGGTAAAAGGAAAAAAATCACGCATATATCTCCCCGATAAGGGATATGGTGTCAGTGGACATTTTTTCTTGCTATAGATGGCTATATCCTCAGTGAATGAGAGTTGCTCACTTTGTCGTCTTTTATGCATGGGTGGAAGGAAGGAAGAGAAAGGCGAGTAAAAAAGGGCAAACGGTGTCATTATCATTATTATTATTATTATTATTAGTATTATGCTAAAGCAATATGTTTATGAGGGGAAGAAATCGCTGTTGTGAAAGGAAAAGAAGTGCGCCAGTTGGCATTTTCCTATTTTCACAGTGCGTCACATGCTACCCATGTTTTTATACCTGCATAGCGGATGGCATAACCTCATCTACATAAAAAATCCGGTGATATCACTGCGGTAGTTGAATAGTGCGTATTAAAATTGGGAACAAGATTAGAGCCTTAAAATGCAAAAAAGTTTGAAAGGTGGGCGTGGCCTAGAGATAAAAATATCTTTGCTGAATCGAGTAAAAAGGTAAACAAAAGTAAAATGCGGATTTTTTCCTTTTGTTTTTTGATGATGCTTCCAATTATTTTATCTGGTTTTGCACTATTTCCCCCAGAACGGGGATGCAGTGAATAGATTAATTTTCTGAGAGTATTAGCACTCCCCTGAAGAAAGAATGAAAGCTTGTTTTTTCAGTATTTCCCTCAATCAACTTACACCGAGAAATTCTCCCTCTTACATCAATTCATTTTATGACGGACGAGAAAAGCTTTGCAGCTCAGTGAGCCGGGAAAATCGAATTGAATAGAGGTTTTCACGCTGCCGTGTGTGCTCGAGTATAAATACAACTTGTACGAAGGTCGTTCTCCATTCTCCACGTCTATACATGCAATTCTGGAAATTGCTTCTGCAGTCCAATGTACATCCTTTGGTACGTGCAGACATAAAAGGTAACACAAAAGGGAAATCGGAATGACTCCAGATATGGCCTATCTCAGGCAAAAAGTGCATGGTTAATAGTGGCCATTTCCGGTGTTGAGTTTGACGCTATGAGCCTCCGGTGAATGTATTAATCGGCTCTTGCACACTTTACCAGGTTCTTTTCAACCACAAAAAATATCCTATTCTGGAGGAAAAGGGAAATTTCCTCGTTTCCCCATAAAAATTGTGTGATCGCCGAATTGGACACGAGGACGAGGGCTGTTAGCACCTTCTCAATATTCACCTTGCCTCCGCCTCCACCTTACGTAATACGTAATTTCTCTGTTGCTTCTTGTAATGAGATTGGAAAGCCGGATTTCCATAGTCGTAAAGTCGACCAGTTTATGACAACCAATAAAAGATAGAAAGAGGGGAGCTGCATGGAAAGAGGTACATTTAGAGAAAAGTAGGGATGTAAGTGGATGGAAGAGAAAGTGAAAAGCAGGGATATATGTGGATGGAAGAGAAAGTAAAAAACTTGATATGACGACTTTCTCTCATAATATATTTTTCTAGTTGACTTGAGAGGAAAAAACTCTCTCTCTTTTCGCTAACAAGCATAAAACCAGTGATGAATGATTTTATTTCGTTTTTACTAATTGCACTCTCTCCCATTTTGCACCTGGGCTACTGTTCCCTCTTTTGAGCCATATGGTTTTAGGTGATGAAATGGAAGTGGAGCGGTTGATAATTGGGAATTAGAACAGAAAATTCGTATGAGAGTATTCACACCAACACCACATTTAGACTGGTTAAGGCTGGTATTTTGTGTAAAGTATGCAATTTTCTTTCCCCTAATTTACGACTTTTTTCTAGCCACTGTGAAAACTCTATATTGGGCTATTACCAAGAATTATATATGACTAAGAACTGCGTTTTTATACGCGAAAGTTATAAAGTTATCGATTTTAATTTTTCTCTCTTGAGCCCCTTTCTCGAAAACAGGAAATATAATAGACTTTATGAAAACGTATAGTTTTTAACGAGGAAATAGAATATTTACTTTAGGCTGACCTCTTTCCCTCCCGGTGTGAGTTGTGTGTTTGTTGCGAGGAGGAAAAGTTAACTTTTTATTGATGTAACAAAACACCCAAACAAAAATACAGAATGGCCAAACTGAATTTTGAAAAAGTCCATAAGTCTAACATGTCCATGTGAAAGTTGGAGATTGTCAACAGATAAAAAGGGCAGAGTATTTCCCTAGAATATTCGGAACAACTCTAGGTTGTACCTAAGGAGTGGGTATTTAGGAAAGCGTATAAATGTATTTAATTATCTCTAGAATATTGAAAATGATTCCAGAGAAAGTTTCCCGCATTTGGAACATCCTTTTGTAATAATTTACACGTGCACGAGTACAATCATTCTTGTGAGAGTATAAGGAAGCAAATATATATTGATGATTTTTCCCATTTTCCACCCTAGAGTTAATTATTGAACACGTGTATAATGAAGTTTTAAAAATTAAATGATAAATAATCTGTTTCTGGAAATACTTTCCCCATCAAGCAGATATTTTTAATTAAATATCTAGAAAATTGATAAAAACATCTTTTCCATTGCCTGCCAACTTTTTCCTCAAACTCTGTAATTCCCAAAAATGACACGGACTCCCATAGCTTGAGCCTTTTACAGCTAATGGACTATCAAAAAATCCAATATACACAAATATAACTATATATTTGCTAGAGAAAGAATATAATTCCATCAAATAATAATAATAATATTCTTTCCATCACAATTTCCCTCTCTTGCGTCTGTCTCCCACAATAGCTCCACTCATCTGGTTGGCCGTCGGCCAAAAAATTTCCTATCTTTTCTCCTAATGACTCTAGTAATTTCCTAGAGATCCAAAGAGACTTCCATGTATACCCCTCATGTGTGTATGCTCCGTTCCAAGGGTCATTTATCAGGAAAAGTGAGGAAACATTGTGACTGACTTATGGTTGCTTTAGGCGTTTACAAAGCAAGGGCAAGTAAAAACAAGTCAAGTTCATATTCACTCAAAGAACACACACGCCACCTCGGCCAAATACAACTCTAGTGTCTGAAAAGTTGTTCTGTGTGGAGACTCTCCAGAGCGATTTCTCGATAATGGAAACATTTTCTCGCTCATGCATATTTCACACGGAATGGGGGAAGTTTGCTCGGAAAATTGATTTTAATCGTGGGGAGCAACACCAATCTGCCAGTTTTCTCTTCATGAGCACTAATTAAATAGTAGAAATAATGGATGATTCCAGAGACAATGTAAATTGGTAACTTTTCCCGGGAAAAATATGCTTCTGCTTAAAAATAGTTTTGTAAAACAAGGAAAATTGAGGTTGGTGTGCAAACGTTTATTGAGAACTGTCTCAGCAGCAGTTTTTTCTTCGCCTTGAAGAATGCTCTAATTTCTAGAAAAGGTTTTTTTTCTGGCAATTAACGTCTCCCAGACTGGAATAAGTTAAGAGATAATTTGAAAGCATTTTTTCCTCCGTCTCATTAACACGTGAGCATGAAAATGTGCAGGGAATTATACAAACATTATAAATGTAAAGCAACTCATGTTCATCACACCCTTATGTTAATTTTTAACCTCAAGAGTACACTATGCTGAGAAAAGAGAAAAAATGTAGTATTTGAACAGTCCCGCGTTTTACTCAACGGTAGGCCACGTGCACTCTGGAAAATTACATATTCCTCTGTTGTGCTAATGAGGCATACACGAGATTGCAGACGTAACGCCGTCATTTATTTAAGTAGTTGTAATAATGATGACCTTGGCGGGTGAAAATTGCGTGATAGCATAAGACTCGCACACGACTAAACATTTGATATAAAATGCTCGAAAAATGGATTTTCTTTTCGAACAAGCCTCTCCTCACGAAAAGTTTGGAGTGCGTTTTCAAGGTTGTAATTTTCGTATTATGCAACTGCCCTGCAAGTGAATCAAATGTGTAGAGGAGGTGCAAAAGTACATTTGTTGTTATCAATTTTCCTCAATGTTTTTTTTTCTTACCGTGTTATTAGCGAGATTACTGACACGACATTTGAGTTCTCCCCTTTGTCCAGCTAAGACGGTGACATTGCCTAGAGACTCGATTGTAGGCTTGCCGTTGTTTCCCCCTGCTGGCATGACCATCATCATTGCTTGATGTCCATTACCGTGATTGTGGTTTCCCGAAGGTGAGCCTCCCCCTCCCCCGCCTCCAGACGTGTTTTCAGAAGAGGAGGAAGTATAAGCAGAGGCAGAAGCTGGTGGAGACATATCGCCGGCTCCGACTATGAAGGTAATTTGGCTACCGGAATTCGCCTCCCCGAAAAGGATTAGTAGCACAAGGAGGGAAATCGGGAGTGAGGTTGTGAGTGACTTTAGTTGATTACTTGACGCTCCCATTTTTTATCTATTGATTTCCAAGAAAAAACGCAACTGATGAAGTACGCACGACAGTAGAACTATATTGAATCCTCGTTGATGCTCAAGTTTTCTGGGGATACTTGAACTTTCACATGTGGCAACTTTCCCGAGGAAAATTTCCTCCAATCATTTTTAATTAGTTGAAGCTCCACAACCCTTCCTAGTAAGAGCAGGTGTTTTCCTCTAAAAAAAAACAAAGTTCCACCATTAATTTCAGGAAATTTACTTAGCATATATTACACCTGTACAAATAGTTAATAAAGTCAGAGACAACTACAAACAAACTCGACGACGAATGTGTGGGAATTTCCTTTGAAAAAGATATCTAACAAGGATACCGTCCCCTTCTCTGTTTTCTGGAAATTATTTAACCTTTTTCTTAATAAAGCCCTGTGCAAATAATTGCTACTATATAACATAACCCACGTGGGATTTCCAGCTTAGAGTAAAATGTCTTGTTTGAAACTGGTAATTATTCTTACTCTATATTTAGCCAAGTCTGCAAAATAAAATATTCATCCAAGTATGGAAAATGAAATAAAATTTGAAAGACAACATTTCACGGAACCTTGTCACATCTTATAAATAAAAACTACGCTGGGATGACTAAAATGAACCCTTTATACGCCTTCACTTCATCCCTGGTTTACTTCCTGTGTAAAATTAATGTGCTCACTTCCGACGAGTGACGGGAGCACACACAATTTCGCATTTCCTGAAGGGTTCAAACTCAATCAAAAATTCACACGGTTGATAGGTCAGTTTCAACTAGAATCAAGAACTTTATGTTTCATGGATGAAGTCAAAAGCAATAGCTTGACTAGAGCAGTTTCTAAGAAAACCAGGTCACCAGAAACACACTCATTCATTCACTCGCCAAATTAGAATATTACACACGAATACTCATACATTCCGCCGTGGGCATTAGGTATAATGAGACAGAGCAAATAAGACACAAGTCTAGAAAATATATGTTTAAGGTACATATCTCAAATTAATATCAAATGATACAAAACCCCTTTCCAAAATTACACCATGGCCAGACCCGCTCCAAATTTTCCTCTGGAAATACGGAATACTCAAAGCCTTTGGATTTCTGCTGACGAAGAGAAATGCATTAGCTATCCAGTGCTGTTATTTGCCAGGATGAAAATGAAGATATAAATTACACCATTGAATATCCACAGGATATAGATGACTGGATAGATTATATGGAGGGATGTCTGGACTGCTCATTCATTTCCTGACACTCGTCCTATGAATAATATCTGCAAAGGTGAGGGTGAGAAACTAGCTATCATTTGAAAAAGCACACAAGTTTACCCGAGAATGCTCATTTTCGCAAGAGGGTATACTCATGCAAAAAATTCTTTTATTTACTTTCAGGGTGAATCCAGGTCAATAAATCTAATACCAGATGGGTCTTAAAAGAACCTCTATAGGGAAGTGCTACCTATGGAGAAAAGCATTGTAAAATGTGTGGAAATAAAATAAAAAATCTATATGGAACAAGCTTTCCTCATATATCCTCTCCCTTTCTCTTGGAAAAGTTAAAGCCGACACGTGTGCACACACTTTGGGTGTATTACATGGCATTATACTCTGTTCCACTTCAGACTCACAATATCTGTTTCCCTGGACTTAATCAGTTGGAAACGTTGTTGAAATGCGCGCCTGTAATTTCCCCAATTTTTCTCTTTCCCTCTTTCGAATACGTAATCGCAATTGGTATCTGTATCTCCACGGTCTCAACGTACCTTCAAAGAATGCTAAAACAAAAGGGGAATCTTAGTCAATCTTTTGTGAGAATTTGGGAAGCATTAGCTTCCATACTTTTGCTGTCTGTTGAGCTCACGGCTGCTTTGCAAAGGGAAAGACAATTCTCCAAGGTTCGTTTCCTCTTTCGAGAAAAAATTACATGTAATCTATAAGTTGCTTCGGTGGTGCTGATCCGATCTGCTTTTATTTTTAAGGGTTTCCTCTCTTTGTAATTGAGCGAGTGTTGGTACATGTGTGTTATCTGAAGGGAATTTTTTGTTTAGGAAAAGAGGAAAGTTTCAAGTCATTACTCTGTTTCCGGTGGGGGTAAAGTATATGCAAAGTAAATTGCCTTGTATTACTCAAGCTTAGGGATATAAATGTGCTGAAAACTAGATACAAATATACTGACGCGATTTTCCTCTTAGATAATAAATGTGAAGGAGTATGTGCGACAGGGAATTTGCTAAAATCTCGTAAATAATGTAGACTGAAAGGTTCTCATCGAATTGAACACTGACAAATAATCGGCAATTCTCCGGATTATTCTTCCCACGCAGAGATTCTCTTTTAAGGTCATTAACCCATCGATCCATTTTGGATTCTTGGGATTAGAATATTTACAGCTTTGGGATATTTGCAAGAGAATAATATTTAAAGTCTATATAATAAATTGGATGCATATATCTTCTTCGAAATTTTATTCAAAGTTGAGTAAAAAGATTGCTGAGTTGATAAGAGATAGCTCGTATAACTCCTGATTTCATGTTCTGATAAAAGAGAATAATTGAAAATGCCATGTTCCTTCGTCAACATACATAATCCGGTTCTCATGTCACTTCCACTCTGAATTTAATCGAAACAGAGAAAGGAAACTGCTAGATGCTTTTAGGAAAAATGTCTTGGAAAGAAATGACAAGTGGGAATGAAGAGAATGACAATTGTAAACAAGAGAATACGTCCAATTGGTTTTATCAAAAATACTTAATTTCAACGCCAACCATGTTTTGCAAATATTTTCTATAATTAGTCATTGGAATACATGAAAATGGCAAAAACGCAAGTCTGCATTGTTGAAAGTAAAATAATATGCAATGTAAGACCCTTCCCTGCTCAAGGTTGTAAAAAAGGAGTTCATTGCACCAAAAACCACGTGACTGTCCAACCCGCTTTGTTTATTTATATCTCTTCTTTAGAACGAAACAAACGACACAATTAACGCTCACGATGAAGCACTCATATACACCTTTAAACTATAGAGCAACCAACATCCTTCTCAAAGCGTATCTCTTTGCTTGATTGTCTCCTCTAATCATATCATTATTTCAGGCACAAAACAAAAGGACCCCTTTAGCCCTGCCATTTATAAACCTGTGCTTGCTCCAGCGACCCTTCTCCAGTTTGAATGAATGAGTAAGGGAAAAGCGTGAAAATACATAGCTATACTTTCCCAGTCCCTCTTTTTACCACAGTTTTGGACAGTCGTGTGTGTGTGTGTAAAGTGTGTCAACGGTGTAGAAAATGTTTCCCTCTTGTTTCTACCACACAGCTTGCTCTTCCCTCTCATCCCAGATAAATATCTACTTTGAGGCTGCATTGAGGTGGAATAATGGGGATCGTAAATTATTCCCAGGCTGTGAGTAAGCATACACTCAAGCAACTTTTTCCTACTGTATTAACATGCTGAGAATGTAGGAGTTGAGCTTGCAACTTTTCTGCGAAAAGGGAAAGCTTCCGGAAAGGGATTGTAAAGAAGGGTAGAAAATCCTGTTTTAGGTATGGGTGTATCACCTTGCTCGTGAGCTTAATAACTTTTTCCAAGTGTGTGTGTGAGAGAGAGAGAAGAGAAAGTGCATTGTATGCATTGCTACGCCAGCTTACTTTCCCAACACACTCTTTCTTGTCAGGATTAACTCGGTGCTTTAAGCTGGGCTAAATCCTTCTCTTAAGTTTGGCTTCTTTCCTTGAAATCATAAGTAGTGGGATGGAGGGTATTAGGTGGAGGTAAAATTGTATTAAATACCAGAAAAGATCAATTCAAGGAATGATGCCTTTATTTCTCAGAAGTGAGAAGAGATAGAAAGCGGTAGGTAGGATTGAGGAGATTTGCAAGGTAATTCTGAAAGATAATTAATTAATATGCGAGTTTCATTTTTTATATCTTTAACACATTAATTAACCGAAGACATCAACGCAATGTGGTGACTACGATCTTGTCTAAGATGCCTTTTAAAAACCGTAAAATGATATTGTATCAGAGTTAAAATATTACATTACATGAATGCATTTGTACAAAAACCCTTTACAACTTTTGTTGATTAATTTTCATCTTTTAGAATTGAACTCATCTTTTGAATACGATGTATAAATCATCTACATAACATCTCCAAAGCATAATATATACATCAACTCTCAAAATGCATTTTTCTCTCTTTTCTTCTCCTTGGGACTGTTTTGAATTGGACGTATTTCAATTGGACGTGGTTGGGAAGGGATATGAAAATGAGAAATCCTTTGAGCTCTCCAAAGTGAATGCATTAAATTTCTCTCTCCTTTTCTCTCCCCAGACTTTTTTCATAAATTCTAAATTTTCCCTTTCCCGTCAAAAAATCTCCCCACCGCATTCATTTGCGTTTGACGTGAAGCATTTTTCCATTTTCTTTCCTCTCATGAATCCCTCCCTCTGTCAAGGTATATGAATACATTTACGCATTCAGCCTCCCAAATCAATACCAAATTGGATATGTAGCGTATAAAAAAACTCTCAAAAGTAAGAAACCAACTCTTCCACATAACCAAATATAGTCAGCTTCTTTTCAGCTTTCAAACCTATACTCATATCCAGAATATTTTTTCCCAAAGTTAAAAAGGAAGCAATAGCGCATATTATTTCGTAACCGTGAAACATCTCTCTGCATATATCTGTCTGTCTATACCTGCCAGCATCCAAAAATCCTTTCTTAAATCAGGAGCAAAGCAACAAAGCCAGCAACAAGGTTTCTCAGAATAGACCCACCTCTACTACCCCACGTATCCCAAAGAGACTCATACTTTTCTTTCTTTATATCAATCCCCAAGAATCAAATAAACAGCAGGGGAGAAAATAATACGAGCGATATGAAAGTTAAAGCGTATGTGGAGAGAAAATTGCATTGTAAAAAGAGTAAAAGCAAAAGGATGATACGCAACACAGTCGCTTTCACACAGAGAAAAAAAATACCAGAATCTCTTTCCCGACGGTTACAGCTAACAAGACAACGTCTACCTCACTCTCAGACGACCCACTCAATAAGCAAGCACACGCATAATAATGATCTGGAAAAAAAAGGTGGAGAAAACTTGGGAAGTCTGGTGAAGCCTTGTATTATGCGTAAAACCACATTCCATCTGATACTCCCAATGGATCGGATGCACGTCTCGCCTTTTTTATTCGGATTTTCCGAGATAAAGGAAAAAAGGATATTATGATCATGTGAAGAAGAAAAAATCCAATTTTACTCCATACGGAATGTCTACTCTATAAACTCGCAGTATCCCAAGACAGGGGGATATTTTACAGAGGTTTAATGCAAAAGTGCATATTTCCTGTTATCCATCCAGTGTTAAAGATTCATATCAAGTGTCACCATCACTTGCAGATCTTGTTGGAGAAATGGCTTTGTTATTGACTTTATTTTTCCAGGAAAGGAGATATTGGAAATGTGTGGAGTGACCGTATAAATGAGTATGGAATGAATGGTCATCATCATCGATGTCCCTTGATTGACTTCTCGAGGATGTTTCCAAGAATCCCTTTTCGTTTTATCTGGAAATCCCATCTCCATCAATATTACTCCACTCTCCCCATCAGTTCCAGCCATTGGAGCTGCATCCCATGGCAATTTTGTATGTGACTTGAGGGTTGGGTCAACTTTTCGAATAAAATTATACAGCCAAAAATCTTTCTCCCGGGGAAAAAGAAGTAGAGAGCGCAGTGGAGTAAAATTATGTACACAAGAGCCACTTTTCCATAATGTACAAAATGAGCTCGTCTTCCCCGGCAAGGAAGATATCAAAGAGAAGTGAAGCTGAAAAAAGGGCCATTTTGAAGACGATGGTGATGTGATGGTACAAAGGGGACAACCCATGTAATTATGAGCCGAAGGGAATGAAAAACTTTCAGATTAGTTTGCATCGCCGAACAATGCATTCTTTTGTCCTCCTTTTTGCAAAGTAAAACAGAAGGAAAAAGGAGTCGTGTAGGATTTTTTTTCATATAAGGCGCTCTGTTTCTCTTGCTAACTTTGAGTAACTTGATCCTGCCATTTTTTAGAGCCCTACGTTTACTATATGAAACTCCTTGAGAAAATGACCTAGATACTCGAGTCGTTTTTTCTCCATTCAGCGGTTGAGTCAACCTTTCCTTTTGCCTTGCTAAACAAATAAAAGCCACTTGTGACTGAGGAGGAGAGACAGACTCTGAGAAAAAATATCTTTTTTTTAAACTAAAGCATTTTCCTTGGCATATTTTTTGCGTTGTGTATTTTCTTTGCACAAGTCAAAGTAAAGAATATTTGAGAGGAGTGTAAGAAACCCTTTGTATTCCAAGAAGTGGAGGAGGCTATCAGGAAACTTAATCTGGAAACGTTAACAACGTCGCCTATTATATTCTCCTCGTTTGTATATTCCTTGGAAAAATAATTCAATAAAGGGAGAATGCTTTTTGGTATCGATCTGCAAGTGCAAATATGCGGGATAGAAATATGTGTACG
This sequence comes from Sinodicranocentrus sp. ZH6, assembly GCA_027743935.1. NCBI lineage: Eukaryota > Metazoa > Arthropoda > Collembola > Entomobryomorpha > Entomobryidae > Sinodicranocentrus > Sinodicranocentrus sp. ZH6. The sequence goes on from JAHZNA010003497.1 coordinate 19,465, forward strand.
TGAGAGAAAAACTTCTTATCGTCTTTGTCCTCCACGACGACATAAGGACGTAAGTTGAATGTACGAGGGATGTTAAGCAAGCAAAAAAGCGTGGTCGAGGATAGGTTCATTATGCATGGGAAAATACCTACGTATCCGTTTTCGCATCTAGTGTTTGTAGGTCAAGTTGTGAAAAAGGAGCGAGAAAAGTTTTGAGGAAATTCGTCTTTGTTCGATTTAACAAAAAATGGCTCCATGTTTTCCCTTCAACTAGTCTGTCATCTTACATGAATTTGCATATTTTTTTGGCATCCCCCATTCATCTTTTGGATGAAATGAAAGTGTCTAATCCAGATGAATGTACCTACGTCTCATACATCATTTGTGGTATTTTTCTTCGACATCAACAAGAGGCTCATTGATTGGTTTCAATTTCCATAAGTGACATTTATGTTGCGAGTTTGGGTCTGGATGTTACCAATTCTAATTCTAGGAGGATTTTCTGTCGTTGATTGAAAACAGAATGAATAACTAATGATAATCGTAATGAAGAGACGTGTCCTCTGCCAGCTCTCAATTACCCTGTTTTTCTTTCATTAAAAAAGAACAAGATATCTATATATATATCCAAAGGAAAAGGAGAGAGGGTCAATTTGTCAATAGAGAAGTTGACTTCACATTGCTCACATGCCAGACCAGACTTACAGTTGAATGAAACTTGTCACGGTGTTTGTTTAGCTTTGCATAATTTTGTAAACAATGTGAAATATAAGTGACAAAGGAAATATTAGTTTTCCTTTTCGGGTTTTGGCTACCTTCAATATTTACTCGGCTCTAGAATTGTCTCGACATCTCGTTCGTTTCAACACCAGTTTGGAAATTACAGTGCGCCGACCATTGGAGTCACGTGGAATATGGGAAAAACCACATTAAAGAAACGGGGAAATTTCTAGAATGCATGGGTATCGTTTTCCCTGATATAAGCTTTATTTTTGTCGAATATGCTTAATATGTAGCTAGGCATGCCTTGCTTAATATAAGATAATAACGGGAATTAATCATAATCAAATTTTCTCCATCAATCAAACAATCATCTGAGGAAAATTCCTAAAATAATTATTATCCTGAATTCGCAATACCTCTCTGTGACAGGTTACTCCCGTAAAATACAATATGAATTACAAAAGAAAAATAGTTTTATGCAGTGGTAAAGGGTAAGGCAAACCCACAAACATTCAATTTCCGGCTGACTTCCAAGAAGAACTGGGAGGAAAAGGAAAACAATCTTGAAAAACGCGTTTGACATGAAATTAATATTTATCCTTCGATGATTTAACTATTTTATCATTATTCTCAACTCAAGGTACGTACCATTGTCGTTTTCTTTACAATTTTTAGTTTATTACAAATTATAATAAAATTCTAAATATCGTCTAATCCTTCAAACCCCTCTTCTTAATCCCTTCAGCTTTAATTACATCTTTTCCCCTGATTTTTTCTACTTCCTGGAAACCATATGTTGTTATTATTATCCTTCTAACAAAAGTTTATGCTTGGCAATACGACCCCAGAAAGGGAAAAGGATTCATATTGACTTTACTTTGAAATCATTACATCACTTAAATACCCTTGCCACCACAAAGCCAGAAAAACCCCATTACTTTTCGCGCACCGCTCCGCTTCGGCAAACAACAATAAAGCCGGAGAGTCTCTTTTTGCGAGAAAGTAATGACGTCGACATTCTTATATTGCTTTGGTGGATCAGATAAGAAAAGAAAATCTTTTCCTTTTCTCAAAGACCATATCATTACTGGAAAAACCTCCCATCATCATCTCCGAGCCACATGTACACGAACGATATTCAAATCACTTCAATGTATTCCCAAATAGAGGGAACAAACATACACACACACAATAGGGAAAACTCTCCGTGGAGTTTTTCCCCAATAAATGAGAAAGCATTCAATTTCGTAAAGTCACTATATGGTTTTTCCCTAACAAACCACGCTAGAGTAGTTATCAAACAAGCACTTGGCTACAAGGCATGCATGCAAACATTTTCCCGTGATGGAGGCTTTTTCCTTGGGAAAAAAATCAAATCGACAAGTCGTCCAGAAACAGCTAATGGTTTTAAAGGACCTCTTTTACTCACTCTAAAACCACAAACATATTCATTCTTTCCCTAATCCATCAACTGCGTACAGGGAAAGTGCGTTATTGAAATCGATAAACTGACAAGTTTTACCTTTCTACAAGTGAAAGGGCCAAGTCACGATTGCTAGAGACACGGAAAGGAACAATCAGATTAAATCCGTGGCACTTCGTGTACGGAGCATTATATCAAGGGAAAATATATTTATAACTTTATTATCATCATGTTCATGCACATTTATGCTGAAAGGCTGTGCAAATATTTAATTTGTGATGACAATTAGGAATAATTTGTATGATGTAGAGGTGTAAAAATTGCTCTGATATGTTTGATATGTAAGATATGTTTTAGTTAAATTGTTACATTATATTCCGTGAATAATCCGGAGATTAATGATATGATCACGTGTTGATTTGTACTCCATACCTACAACTTAACTAGTGTATTATCATATTGAACGGATAAATTAAGGACGTCGAAGCTACAAAACAATTCCCAACTAATTTTAAAATAACGATTACCTTCTAATCAATGTCTACTTGCTCATTTAACTAAGAAAAACAGATGGGCGTTAACTCACCCGTGACATAGATCAGGTTGAGATATACCAACGAAAAGTGATGATAACCACAATCCCTACTGTCTTATGTATCCAACCGTTGAATAATTTATCACAAAATGCACCATTCTGCACTAACCATCTTACTACATTTTCCTTCTCTGCTAGTACCAACTTATCTTATGCTAAAAGCTGACTAAACGCTGGGCTCGCGGTTTTTCCCTGCTTTTTAACCTTCTCCTTTAAGCACATAGGTGGATGGATCCCTCTCCGGAAAATTCTTTATTGTGGTGGAGAGCGATTAAGGAAACTGAGAATTGACAAGGGAATTCCCCTTAATCTCTGTCTCAACTCCTGCAAGCAAAACTTACATGGATATATCTCGGATTGAATGCAAGCGGCAGTTATTCCCTTTCCCATAATTTCTCCAGACTCGGAGGACCCACTACTATACACAACTATTCCCAATAATTATTACTTTCCTTTTAGGCCCATTTTTCCTAGTAAAATGTTGCTTCGCTAGCTTCCAAGACGGATTAATGACGAGACATATTTTCCCCTCTTTCAAGTTCCCTTTTTTACTGCTATCTTCCCTATCCTCTTTCAATACATTCTTTTCTCGTCCTTTGGAAGAGATTAACAGGAACAAGCCATGTAACTACATAATATCCTTTTCTTCATTCTCTCCCAAATACACATATATATTCCATTATTTCAGTCATATCCACTCCACCAAATGTGTATTTTATCAAGGGGTTCCCCACCAGACAAGTTGCAGTGGAGAAAAAAAAGACTCACTTTTTGATTGGATTTGTTCGAGTTTTTTATGGGAATAGTTTAACGTCACCCTCTCTCCTCCTTTGTGGAGATATAGCAGCAGAAAAACCAATGATGTCATTTGCTCAAAACCATAAGAAAAACTTAACCTTTCTTCACATCCAGTCGTAAATGAAACAAAAAAGGAGAAAAACCTTCCCTGTTCTTCTTCTTTCCACGGGTATCATTTTTGGTCGAGTGCGTTGATTTATCTAAACTTTAATTACTCGTTCCTTTTCTCTCTCTCACTTTCTCCGCTTGTGTAAAAGAAGAAGAAAAAAACTCGTTCTGAGCTCGTCCATCCATTTCACTCATTTCTTTCCCTTCTCCCTCATTCATTTTCTACTCGTGTTAGTGAAGCGTAGAAAAATCTCAGATTTTAACTGGCCTTTTCTTTCTTCTGAAAAAACACTAGGATAGGGACATGATGGAAGCTAGCAAGGCATTAATTATTAGCAGAGTTACTTTTTGTAATTGTTTCCTCTCAAGCCTCCTTCCTCCCATTTTTACATGACCCTTGTAACACTTTTAAATTGTATGGGTTTCCCCAAAAAATGGATACGGTAAAAGTATGCATATACACTTATGAGCTGAGTAAATAATGAACGAGAAAGGAGAAAGCGGGTTCATTTCGTAACAAAAAAACTGATTTTTTTCTTCCTTTTTCGTACTTTCTTAAATGGGTTACATTTGAAGGAGAGGAAAGTACAAAGTGAGAAAGTAGCCACAACTGGGATTATCATTATTACGAGCCATTAACCGCTCCGTCGAGTGCGGAAGCAAATGGAACGTTAGTTATGTTAATGTAAGTGTGGTACATTTTTTAGTAGCTGCGAGACAAAATGTTTATATAGAAATGGATTTCTATGCGGGAGGTGAGCATGCAGTGGGAGGGATAAAGGTGAAGTAATGATTTCTTACTTAATGTGCATGGAATGATGGGAATCCATAACCCTCATCGAGTTTCTTAGGTGGAGTGAAAACGGGAAGGGGATCGATGACATGCGGCAATGTTGGTCAAATGATGTTAAAAAGTCAAGGAAAGGTTGTGGGTAGTTTGCAAATTTAATGGAAAGACTGACGAAGTTATCCTAAAAAGCTTAGGTGGCAATGAAATATTCCATAATCCCATACATAATTGACATGTGATATGACGTCATCCATTTATAATTGGGATGCCTCATACCGAGTATTTAAAGTAAAGTTAACTTTGGAGTACAGTGAGAAAGAGGATGATAAAATTGGAGACTACTTTGTTTTCCATCTTTTACCAAGAGAATGTCTGGGGATGGACTAGGAGGAGAGAATTTTTTAGTTCTTTTTTCAGCAAATTTATTGGTTTTAATTTTAGAAGCTTATTCATTCAAAATGAAAGAGAAAGTTTTTGTGCATCGAATGGTCCTTTAAGCATAAAATTGTCGTTACACATACTTTTTCCTGTTGAAAGGAAGAATGAGGGAAAATAAGGAAAAAAATCATAAGGAATTTCTATGAATACAATTTTATGTAGTAAACTCTCTCCCTTCATTTAAAGAAAGTCCTCTTGCTCCATTCACAATCACAAATGATGACTAAAGTTGATAAAGTCCTTTTTACAAATGCGTGGAAAATCCCATTGAAAATTGCTCTCCTTTTCTTCTGACCTGGCGAACTTTCCTTTTGCATCATAGACATAAATATGCATTATTTGAACGGGGTCGTTTAGCCCTATAGGCTACATACAAGGGAAGCTTTTTTAGGAAAAAATTAATGAGTTCTGGATAATTTTTGTGAACTTGGTCTCTTCAAGGAGTCTGAAATACTTTCTTAATAGCTTTTTTTCTTTAAAAAAAATCTGAGAGTCCCTTTTTTTAAAGCATTGATAAGGATAAGTAGGACTTGGAGAGAGTTCGTGTATGGTACAAGTAAAAAAAAATATACATTTTTTTCTGTACAAGAAAATCCTTTTTAAACTCATTGACTTGGTACCTTTTGCATCATAGACATAAATATGCATTATTTGAACGGGGTCGTTTAGCCCTATAGGCTACATACAAGGGAAGCTTTTGTAGGAAAAAATTAATGAGTTCTGGATAATTTTTGTGAACTTGGTCTCTTCAAGGAGTCTAAGTATTTTAGAAATACTTTCTTAATAGCTTTTTTTCTTTAAAAAAATCTGAGAATCCCTTTTTTTAAAGCATTGATAAGGATAAGTAGGACTAGAAGAGAGTTCGTGTATGGTACAAGTAAAAAAAAATATACATTTTTTTCTGTACAAGAAAATCCTTTTTAAACTCATTGACTTGGTATTTTAACTGCTCCAATGATGCAAAGTATTTTGAGGTATATTGTGGAATTGGCCAATGTCCAAAAAGCTATTTGAGTTTTTGTACATATGAATTGACTTTCTTTGCAGATTACACACATGTATTTACATAATGTACAAGGACATGTCACAAGAATACCACTAAAATAGCGATTTAGCAAAGATTTTAAATGACCATAAAGTTTTTTTTACAAGCTTCAGGCATGTGTGACTCATTTTAAGTAGAGAATTATGCTAAAGAGTTAGTCAACATGAGCAACTCGTCAGATAGTAATGGTTTGTTATTATTTATATACACATGCCTCGACCTAGTGAATTTGCATACGGAAAAGACCATTAAATTGCATGAGGGAGAGGATTTGTTGGATGTATGTAAATTGCTGGTATCTCCAAACAAAATAGCTGCCTAGGGACAGCCAACTTAGAAGTCGATGTGTGCTCATAAGCGTGAAATATTCATTCATCGCATTCCTTCAGACTAGGAAAAAAACTCCTCCCGCACAGTTTGATTACGACTTTGTAAAATGAAAGCTAATGGACTTGTTACAATTCGTAATTCAAAAGAAGTTTGTCTTGTGGAATTATGGAGTAGTGCTGAGAAGTTCCATTTTGGGCTATTGTCTTTGTCAATATCACATAACAGGTATCATATTCTTGGACTATGTAATTTTCGATGATTGAGACTTAATTGAAGGATGCATTTAGTTTGTAAATTTTGTTTAATTTTATGGCATATCCGAATAAAGTCAGGAATTTACATGTCTGTACGTCATGAATTCATTTTACTGTCGTTCGAAGAAGACTGTTTGTCCCATCTACGCTCTTGTTTGTGCCGTTAAACTTTTAAGCTTAAACGTACATTTGACGTTCTAACTTGTATACTTCCAAAAACTAAATACATAGTACTCTAAAGTCATGTGTACAAAACTGTCCTAAATATCTAGTTTCAGTCCGTTGCATTCATGAATTATAACGACATTACCTTTCCACTCAAGTTCTTTAGACAACCCTAAATCAACTAAGCAAATTGTATAAACGATCTGCATACAAAAGTACATCGCATTGCACTTTGAGTCATTATCTTTTTTTATCAAATATCATAGTATTAAATATATCCTCTCGAAAGCTTTAAAAATACTACTGCTCCTACCACTTCTATCTAACTTTTACTGGACATAGCTCCACAAGCTGAAACTCTTCTTCAGCATAAAAAAGAAAAAGAATTATTTGCCCATTCCTCTAAAAACCATTCACAGTAAATTGTAAATGAATGCCTACCATTTATATTAGACATTGGATAAAATCACCTCGAATTTGAGACATATGCCAGACCAAGCTTCTAGTTTTAATACCCTCCTATTTATTATTTCACTCGGGTGCTACCACCAGCACTGCTGTAGCTATAGTGCATCATCACCCTCTATTTTTTTCCTGGACCACTCAGCCAGAACTAAACTACTTGAACTGCTCCTCTCTTCCTAGCTAACTTGATCCTCTCCAAAGTAAAACTCTAAATCCGAGGAGGACTCCACTGATTGAAGTTGTGTAAGCGAGAATATGATCACCATCCTCGTTTCCTCGCTCACCTAGTTGAACACCACACGCGTTTTATCCATATACCACACACACAGTTTTTCGCTTCCAAAAGTTTCATCTCACATGCCCACTTTTCCTATGCAGTTTCCACTCAATGAATACGCGTGACGCGCTAGAACATTAAATAGGATATAAATGTAAAGCCTCCTATTCATTTTCCACAAGCAGTCATTCATTTTCCCAAAACCTGGGCTCATTCCAGACAGCTAATGCCGCCGATGGAAAATGAAAGAATGAATAATTCCTCGCGTTTATAGATGAGAATGGGTACACAGGAAAAACCACAAATTTTCCCCACCGACCACACACACGACATTAGCCAGAGCCCCTCAAAAATATGTAATGGCAAATGCCTCTCTTCATTGCTTCTCCCCTGACGCAATAGTGTAAGGGAAGAGAAAGCTTTTCACGCATTCATAACATTACCCAGGGCCTATATAATCAAATACTTTTTATGGACTACGAAAAACGAAAACTTTTCATTGTCAATGGCACACGTCCTGAAAAAATGGCAGTTTCCTGTCCCCCGTTACAATAACAGTATCACTTTCCTTCTGCGGAAAGTTTAGTTTAATCGTCGAGAGATATCAAACTTCCTTTTTTCTTCTCAACTACCACAATTCCCCATCCTTTCCGTCATATTGTCACCCTGAAAAAGGATGTCACATATGGATTAACAAGCAAACAACACATGGAGTTGGTGCACACGTGCATACGAAATGTACGAATACATATTCATGCGTAGTCATCCCACTGTATCTCGATTAAAAACAGAAATACTGACATTTCCCCTAGAGTTCATTAACTTAGCGAGGAAAGTAGCCATTACAGGAAAAGTTTTGAGCTGCTGGCCATCATAGAAAAAAACCATTAATGGACTCTTTTCCCTAAACCCCAGCTAAAGCTTTACGGATGAATCGTCCCCAAAAATAAGAGGAGTTTTGGACTGCGTGACATTTTACGATAGAGAATTAAACTTGTACACTAATAATAATATAATTAAAGGGGGAACATATAATATTCCCTGGTATCAGACACGCACCCGGGGAGAAGTCACTGAGGCATGGGGAAAGGGACAAGTTAATATTATATCGTGTTATTAACTGCCACTCCACAAAGCACTACTTCACTTCCTCCATTTATATTCCTCCCTTCTGGTCTCCATTCCTCTGTGGAAAATATGTTTGTTAAAAAGTATTCAAGTTCAGTGTCATCAAGAGCTTTCTCCCCCCAACTAGGAATTGCAACGGGGACGATAACGAAGAGCAAATATCTCGCTCCACTTGAGACATCCTTAAAAAAATACTCGCTGACGAAAAGGAAAAAGCGAAAAAGGTGTATAGTTTAAGTGGAGAATTTTAGCCCTCCTCTGCTCTCCCCTTTCCCTCTCGATTAATTAATCAAAACTGATTTTTATTAGTCTTTTGAGAGCAGAGGAAAAGTGTATCAAGCCTTCACATGAATGAGTATGCATAAAAGCATAAAGATAAAGAGGAAAACGAGCTACAGCCCTTTCTCACTGGTTACAGGTGTATTCGAAGGAAAAGCCGAGGAAAAGGATGATGATGAGGTAACATGTCAGCTAGGATATAAATTACTCCTTCCGCTTCTTCCCTTCCCGCGTGTGCTTTATGACCTAACTTATAATAATATTCACTTGTCATGCACCGCCATGCCAGGAGTAATACCATTTTCGAGTGAAAAAACACACACTATCTCCTGCACACTATCATCATCATCCTCATCACGAGATGGGTTCATTTCCCAGTAATATCGGCAGCTTTACTGTTATACATAAGGTTTCTCAAGCCACGCACTTTTTTCCTTTTCCTTTAGGGAAAAAATGATGAAGGGAAAACTTTCTTTGAAGTCTAATTTAAATGGATGACTGGATTTTTTTGGGCTGTAAAGAAGCAGAAAGCATACACGTAAGCCACTACGCTTGGAGTGAAGTGGCACTAGACACTTTCCTAGTGTCTCTTCATTTTCATTCTTGTCTCCTTTCTCTATGATATATATTATTAGGCTGGAAGCTTGACGCAAGGGAAGCATATCATTATGCCTATATTTACTTTTGCGGAGAAAGCCGGGAGTGAACTCAATGGCGGAATCATATTGTATGTTTCCGCTCTCCTCTGAGCTGGAGTAATGGTGATGGTGATATTGTAGTCACACGCAGTTTTATTAAAATCACTCCAACTTACATCATCTCACTTAAATTCCAACAATCACAATTTCGTTTTCCCAGTCTTCACTCGATCATTCACCAGGGAAAAAATGGAATACGGGGATGAGGATGAAAAGTTGCAAATTGAAATGCCTCCTCATTTTCACGGAATATGTCCTCATTTCCTTTCAAAAGTTGGCCAAACTGTTTCTCAAGAAGGGACATTTTATATTGATTTTTATTCGACATTTGATGCGCTCCGTTGCTTTTCATTTTTAAACAGTTAGTTTGAGCTTTTGCATGCAAGTGCGAAAAAAAGTTGAAGAGGATTTTTGTCGGAATGAGAACATTCTGAAAGAAAAACAAACTTTCGATATGCTCTCGTGCTGCCGTTACCAATTTCAACTTTAGTTTAATCATACTTTAATAACATTCTTTCTCATGTGTACTTTGCACACTACGGAACTTTTAAAATCTATTTTTTTAGTTTGTCTTCTTTTTTTCGATCGAAATGGAGAAAAAAATTTGATGTGAATACACGAATGGAAAAATATACAGCAAAAAAGGCAAATATATAATAAATATGGAACACTTTTTCAATGCGTATGAAACTGATCCTCCTCAGCTACTTTTCACTCACAATCAATTTTTCTCACTCGAATTGAGCAATACATTTTCATCTACAGGCGTACGACATGTGAAACTAGCTTTCTCTCTTTTTATACACAATTTTTTATGCCACCGGGAAAATAGCAACTTGAAAAGATTGTATGAACCATTTTTACCTTACCCATTGCCTATTTCCCTACATATTATATATTTATAACTTTTTCAATAAGTCTTAAAGAAGCGTTGATTTTTTTTCAGGGAGAAGTTTATTTTTCGCCTTCGCTTGCAAAAGATTTTATCTGATTTGTCTCGTTAAAAGGGATGGGAAAAAATCTCTGCATAATATATTCAACCGCAATTTTCCCACGTTTCTTGGAGCCACCTTCTCCCCAGATATGTAATACGAGAAGTCATTGATATTGAATGTGCTTCTCAGTTTTACGTCTCTTCTTTCACTGTATATTTTATGAAAAAGAAGGAAAAGAATGAGTAAGGAAAGTAGAGGCGAACGGACAGATACTCGATAATGGTGTCACTGTCGATGAATGTAATGTTGAAAGGGGTAGGAAAAAAAAGGTAAGAAAAGCTGAAGCACTTTTAAAAGGATTTTTCTCCTACCCTCCTGTAAACTTCATTTTCCAATGTGAAATTCCTTCCCATCTGCTGTATTCTTCGTTCCCTTTTCCCACTCTTTGAAAAAAATATACATCCAAGGATGAACGGTGAAAGATGAAATGTCAGAAGGAAATAGATCAAGAAGGGAGAAGAGCACAAAAACACTAGAGATTCAAAGATTGATTGAATACCAAAGGAGACGAAGGGGGAATGGAAAATGGAAAGGAAACTTGTCTATTTGTAGAAGGTATGTTGGTTGTTGAAGGATAAGGAATGAAGTGTGTGCTAGACACGTACCTACTTTTGAACTTGAAAGGTAATTTATGTAACAAGAAAAAAGCAAAATATCAGAGCTTCAAGACTGATCGTAGTACGAATATATACATACTACATATGGTCAATAGTGAAATTTAAACGAAACGTCTTTGAATCGTCGTCCTCACTATTTTTAACTTTTTTTCCTCTTCATCTCAACTTGGCAACTTTTTTTCACACGGAAAAGGCGCAACATTCTTTTACTTGAAGTTTCCATTTATTTAACTCAACTTGAAAAGAAATCTTTTGCCAATTTATGTATAGAATGATAACTTCATTTCCCAGTTTACATACGATGATCAATGATCAACACACATATATACTCAGGGTTGCTTCTTCTTTTCGTGCTTTTTCGCAAAGGAGCTCTTTTATGAATGCATGCTTGTGTTCGTTTTCCATAAAGACTTGTCTTTTCTTTGGACTTCAAAGTTGACGAAGTTGTTTCTCCTTTTACTCTCGAAAGAATTATTTGAATAGACATGCATCGCCCGGTTTTTCCTTGGAATTACATTCAGTTATATTTTTGGTGCAATGTCAAAAAAATAAAAATAACAAGTCATCCGCGTTCCTCTTTGAAAAGTTTTTTTTGCATACATCCATCCCGTCTCGGATTTAGACACTCCAACAGCAGGACTCCCTTCCTTTTTCCCTTCAAAAAAATGTCAAGTAAAAATGCTTGTCCTCTATGAAATTATATACCACAAGGAAATGGAACGGAACCACGTAGCTTATATTATATATGAGTGCAAGATTGGGGCACACACAACTGGATATTTTTTTTATGTATTTATGATGCGTAACTTCTTACCGAGATAGAGCAAAAAGGCAAAAAAAACATGACGATGATAAAGTTAAAGGGAAAGACTAAAAGTGCTTGCTTCAACTTGTAACAAGAAGAAAAAAATCTTTTTTTCCACAAGAGCAGAGGGAAAAAACAAGGAAAGAAAACAGGAAAAGCAACTTTTCTTCCTTTTCTGCAAGTGAAGTCTTAGAAGAAAAAACTACTTTTTGGGAATGCATTGGTGAATCCGAATTTGGGGTGATCATCGTCTTCATCTTTTTTCCTTGTTTCTCTCCTTTCTGTCTCGATAAAACGGAACGAGCGAAGGACATCATTCATGTTTGGATTGGAGTATACCTATCTGATATGATGTATTGTTTGTGTGTTATACAGATCCATCCCTTAATGCCGCTGACATGAGTTCTTAATAACAAGCAAGTTGATTTGATATTGTAACGTGACACTGGAGTGCTTCTCTGTCTTACGATATCATCTTGAATCCTCAGTCACTCACTCACCAAGTCGGTCTCCACTTTTTCTCCGTTTTTTTTCTCCTCCAAAAGTCGTCTTGTTCGTTTCTCATTTTTTGCGTAGTCAATTCAATTGAGAGATTGTTGGATAGATGCCCCTTCTCCGGCCTTCGTCTTGTCTCTTTTTATCAAATGGAAGCTCAAAAAATTTCCTAGTTGTTGTGGACCACTGACGATGATGATGACGACAAGGGTGACCTAAACTAAAAGCGGTGGCGAAAGTAGTGTTCGTCACTCACTTTCCATCTCAGACTCAATCGTTTCCTTCAAGGATTTTGACATGAAATAGAAAATGGATATAATTTATGTTTCCTTCTCCTCTCCTTTCCCAAGAAACTTACAAGATCCTAACTATATTCCGCTTGTTATCCCATGGACAATAATCCAGACATGATTTTATACACAAATATATTCGTTCTGGGATAGCGAATACTCTTGGGTCCCGCTGTGCACTTTATAATTTAGTAAAAAGAAACCTTTCTCCAGGAAGACTTACAACTTTCCAGTTGAAAATCCATTTTCACATTTGCAACTGTACAAACAACAAATTTACCTTCTCAGAATTTATCAATTGTTTACAAATTCGAGTTTACTGAGTTAACTACTACAATAACACTCAATCTCAAACTTTCCGCTAAAAATCACTTTACCCCGATACTGATCAAATACGTATATAAAATAAGCCATAGATGTAACTTTCCTTATAATACGCTTTCTAAAACAGGCGGCATTTTCAAAAGAAAAAAAAACAAAGTAGACTTTATTACAAGCTTTTATGGCAGGCAGAGATGAATAAGAGGGAAACGTTAAAACTTTTCCTTTTTCTCCCTTTCCGCTCCCATCCATTATTGTACAAGTCGACAAGAAACACAACACTAATTTCGCACTAGTTTCCCCATTTGCCAATCATTTAAATTGATGACAAGACAAGATGATTAGAATTACGTGCTGGCCTTGTTGTCGAGCTGTTTTTGGGGGGAACAGACGCGAAATTAAGTCTGCCCAGTGGAGCAGCAGAATGGAAAGAGACTCGAGGAAACATAGCTTTTTTCAAATGATCAATAACAAACACCACACACACTCTTTCCCTCGTGTAACTACAACGAAGAAAATCCTTGTGATAATGATATTACAAGAATTACTGGAAAAAGTTGATCTAGCTCAACTTTCGTCGAGGGTGAACTCTCAAGTGGGTTTTTCTTATAAGCGTCTTGCTCTCTACAATAGTTTCTATCAAATTTCACACTAGAGCAAAATCTACTTATATCCCTACCAGTACCAGCATCATCGTCAAGAAAGTTTGTACTTTTCTTTTTAGCACGTCTATTCAGCATGTTGTCTACTGAAAAGAGGAGAAAAGTTTTTGGCTTATTTTCACCTGTATTTTTTCCTTCCACATAGACCATACGTAGCAAGCACTGGAAATATAATTCTTGAGAGAGAATATCCATACCAAGGTTGTTTGGATCTTGTGATTTGTGCCTAATTAACGCAATAATTCTCCACTTCTGAGTATATATTCTGAGGATGTGTAAACTTTGCTCTGCAGAATTGCATAAGACTGCATGAAAAACATCTGCTTTCTCATTTGCTCTGTTCCCAATTCCTATATACAATCCTGTCATTTAATGTCAAACACACGAAGGAAGAAAAAAAGGAGAAAACTTTTCGTCTGTGTAGAGCTCACTATGAGAAGTAGTTTTTTGGTAAGTTTTGACAAAATTGCTCTTTTCCGTACCCTACACTTTTGACTCTTGCCACCCGCTTAAAATATATATGATATGAGAAGCATCCTCGACAGGAAAATGATGGTAATGATGTTGATGGGGGCAAAAGAGAATACAGAAGTTTTTTTCAAAGGGGAGAGGTAGCCATTAACTAATTAACTAAAAGAGATGGCAGTTACAGTAGGTAGATATAATCATC
>JAHZNA010003498.1:0-19549 GCA_027743935.1 Sinodicranocentrus sp. ZH6
TCCGACATTTGTTGAATTCAATAATTCAATCTGGTTTTCCGTATTAAAGCTTGCCAGCGTCATGTTAGCATTTTGACAGTATTGTTTTGCATCACGCCAGATCTAAATGTAAAACAGCAAAAATATAACATGCAGATAGTGTAAGTTTACATTTGAAAAAATAAAATCATTTTAGTATTTACCTTGATAGTGGAGTTATCAAAATAGTAAGCGACCCCATCAGCAGTACCGATATAATTAAGAGCATTAATTTCCCCTGAAATAAAAAGAAGAATTATTTCACTAATGTAATTTAGTTAATGTATTTCTAGTTGAGTGTTTAAATATTTAACTAATTACCGGAATCTTTGACACCATAACTGTTCGCTCCGTAGGCTGAAGTTAGAAGTATCGTAAATATCAAAAGGGGTTTCATTTTGCAAATGTGTTTTTGTCGGAGTCACTGTGAGCAGTAGATTTTTATTGTGATACTGAGATGAGATTTATTCCCAGTATTTATATCCCAACGAAGAGAAACAAAAGGGGTTATTATCCATTATCAGTATCCCATAATGAAATTTAATTTGATTATTGCAAAACAACTATTGAAGCTCAACTAAAACATTCATCCTGAGCTGGTACACTTGTCGGATAATTATCTTCAAAGAGTGGATTTTGTAAAAACGGAATCCAATCATGATTGCCAGATGTACAAAACATGTAACGTGGAAAAGCAATTTTTACCAGTAATTACATTTTCATGTAGCAATCCTCCAAGACGCAAGTTAAATTGGGAAATCAGCAACAGTTTTATGTTACTCGAGATAAATTACTCTGCTAAAATTCAACAATTTTTACCACTTAGCCAGTCGTGTATAGTGTTATCTCATAGTTTATTGGGCTATGCTAAAGTTGTGCTTTCGACTTGTTGTCCATGTATGTCCACAGATCCCTGTAACATTTATACAAAGTAAATAGCGGTGAATTTGTCGGCGTTTTTCAATCATTTTATGCATCGAGAAGCCTAGCTTGACAAAAAAGTAATTAATGTAAACACTCTCCTCCTCTAATGTTACATAATACACAGTGTGGTTGCGTCAAAGCTCAATTTTAATTAAGATATTAGCCCATTTAATGAACTTGTCACTATCACATGACACAGGACATGGTCGGAAAAAAGAATGCAGAACAACTTGGGTTAAGTTCTTCCATGCTCCATCTCATACACGCGGACCGTTATCCCTTTCAAATGAAATAAGTTTTAGAATCATATATGTGAAGGATACCAAAACTGCTACAAAATTTAAAATTCATCTTCCTCAGATAAATGGGAGAAGAAGAACATCAGATCTGATAATTATAACTTAAAACCATCTTCAAATCTGACGTGGCGTATTTTTTATGCTGTTCATCCAGCTAATCGTAATCATTTTTCACATTTTACGCATACATGACTGGATTCCGGTTAGCGATAATATCCTAGTAATAAAGATATTTTGTGAGAATTGACATATTATTCAACTGTCACATAATTATTTACTTTATTCTCGAAGGATGTCATTGACTTGAGTGCATTTATCAATATACATATCTTAGCTTGAAGTTGAACCTTTTAAAGAAGCAAGGTCTTTAAAAAGATCTGCCATTGTAATCAGGTAAGGTATGGTGTGCATTTTTGCAGGAATATACCCAAATACCTTTACAACAAGCAAGGTGAAGAAAAGTAATAAAAATTACATCATAAATGATTCCACGACATTTGAGGAACACATATTTTACGCATACGAGGGGGTTTTCATAATTATTAAAGAGACTTTGTTGAGCTCTCAATACGATATGGTACAACATTTTCAATCCATTTTTTCTACATTTTTGCCCTTAAGTCTGATACACTTTTTCCAATTATCCACAAGCATTGGGATCCATTGACTATAAAATGCTGGGTTCCGATGTCTACATCACGAAATCACATTTTTTCACGGATATTTTTTCGTTAAAGTTGCACCTTCGCATGTAGTTTTTTCAATTTGGAAAGCAGAATGCAGTTAGATAAAGCAAGGTAACAACCGTAAGCTGGATGGCACAACTCAACAAGCTCCAACTCTTTTATCCTGCCATTTATAGGATTTGATTTACACGGTAAAATATCATGTAATTGAAATATTTTATCATCAGAACGATTTTTGCCTCATTTCTAAATCAAAGCTTTGTCCAATTTCCCCCAAATTTTGACATACACTTGTTCAGAAAGTGCAGCACCCATAGCAAAAAACTGCCACCAATGAATTCCAACCATGTCTCCGAAGATCATGACCTTCAAGTTGCAAAGTACTGTACATGGCCTTTGAGGGTGGCATTAAATTACGCTCCAACCATTGTGCTTAAATGCCTTTTTGATTTAGCCTCATGATGCTGAAGGTAGGTGGTAGGTCTCATATCCAGTCACAAGTTTCCCCAAAAAATCTTTTTGAATCAAAGAGGTAGAAAGACTTTTTGAAAGTTATAACTCGTCAGCTGAAGTACGAAAATAAGTGTTTGTAAAAAACATGAAAAATACTGTGATGATATTTGAACCTTGAAATCTTAGGACAAACTGCACGCAAGTATATAGTACGGGTATCACATGAAAGACCATCTTTCCCTCTTTCGATTGATATGCGGACGAAGCATTATCATTTATTTGCTGTCGTATTATCGAGGGCCAAAGCCTCTTTAATAATTATGAAAACCACCACGTACTACACAGTTATTTAAAAAGTGAGAGGTAGAGAAATGATAAGGAAAATGTATAAATGTGTTTTGTGATGAGAATTTTGACCAGCAAAAAAAATAAAATTTACCTCATATTTTGAGCTCCATCAAGGATTCATGTCATGCTGAAAACCGAAGATAAGCATAGGTATCTGTAAAACAAGCAATGTTATCATTGTCAATATGCTAAATAACAGTGATGCATGTAGAAAACGTCAGAGTTTGGTAAAGACTTATGTTTTGTATTTGAATACAGGACAAGGAGAATTTATTATACAATTACAAAGCCGTTGAGTTTGCACAAAGCTCACAGATAAGCTGACGGAATGTTTCTTTCAGATCCAGAAAAGAAGGTCTCTCCGCTGCCGCCAGATTCCAGCATGGAAGTAACTTTTCATGTCTGCAAAATCCAGATACAAGAGTTACATGATAAATGACGAATAGTTTCAAATGCATGATAAGCACAGGAGGAATATTAACATACATCAAGTCATTCCCGAACTTTGCACACTGCAACCGCAGTCCTTGTTCGAGTCTTTCAACAAAATTCAAATTGTAAGATAAGCCATGATAAGGAACCTCAGCTAGAGAAAATATTTCCCAAATTGTGACCCCAAACGACCACACATCCGTTTCCACCGAGAATACAAGATTTCTCAAAGACTCTGGAGCCATCCACCGCCAAGGAAGAGGAGGTATTATCGTCAATGTTGCTGATGTCCACGTCTTGGTACAATTTTCTCGAAAGGCCGAAATCAGAAATTTTAATGTTATCTGTCGAAGCCAGCAACACATTTCGAGAGGAGAGGTCAGCATGAACGATTCCTTTTTTTGAGAGGAACTCCATTCCACAAGCGATTTGATACGACCACGTTAGAAATGTTTCGAATCCTACGGAATCATGATCAGGGTCATCCATTTGGTTTGAATACTGGGCTAATTTCTCATGAGGTATGTAGCTTCCTTCCTCCTCCAAATTAGCTATGCGGACGTATCTGATACCACCATTTTGACTTTCCTGAGCCCCTGGAACTTTTTTAAGGAACAATTGATTCGGGTCAAGCTTTCTCAAAAAAGATTCTAGACTTCCCAAAGCACAATATTCCAACGCGACGTAGACGATTCCTTTAAACAATATTGTAAAATATTTATTTACAAGACAAAATTTGGAAAACAACTGTATTAGGAGAGTTACCCTTTTGTATCTTCTTCGTGTATGCGCCTAACAAACAAAGAATGTTTTCGTGAATACCAAGATAACTTAATATCTTAATTTCTGATAATAACTGCTTCACATCAGTCACAGAACTTGAATAAGTTGTACACTTAAAAGCTACCGGGACCTGAATGTCTTTAATCCTTCCACAAAACACGACGCCAGACTGACCAGAACCGATCATAGTGGTTTCATCTGTGGTCATTAAAATCAATGTGTAAATAAGCATGCAAAAAAATGTTCAACTTTGCAAAAAATTCTTACTTATCACAAAACTGTATTTTTCCAGCTCATACTTCCGGTCGTACGGCCTATTCAAAACGACAGCGTAATTATCCTCATCCATTTTCTCCTCTCGACCAACTTGAAAAGCTTGGACTTCCTCTTTGCTCAGTTTGTTTTTCTGCAAAAGTTAAATTCTCATGGATAAAAATTAATTTTAAACGTTTTAAAAGTTTAAAAATCATACGCCAAGATACCCTTTCCTGTTGTAATTTCCTCCTGA
This sequence comes from Sinodicranocentrus sp. ZH6, assembly GCA_027743935.1. NCBI lineage: Eukaryota > Metazoa > Arthropoda > Collembola > Entomobryomorpha > Entomobryidae > Sinodicranocentrus > Sinodicranocentrus sp. ZH6. The sequence continues at coordinate 4,452 of JAHZNA010003498.1, forward strand.
AATAAATGGCCATGCTTAAAATTATCCCAAGAAATGTGAGACATCCTCCAACCACAAGCTTTGTCGAGGTCAGAAAACTTTCCGTGACAGTTCCAATCGCAACATTTTCCCGCTTCTGGTCAAAGAGGGACACCTTTTCAAAGTATACAGGTGGCACAGAGTCGCCTTTCCTCTGCCACCATCCATAGTTTGAGTCGTTGATTCCATTTTCTAAATTTCGAAAAGGTTGATCCACAGCTTCAAACATGAAAACAAGACTTTCCGACGCAAATTTTGTGTTTGAGTACCAAAAGTTTTGAAACTCTTTTAGACTATTTTTGTTCGAAGATAAACCAGGTTGACCTGCTAAATACATGATGATCAAGGATGGATTCATTTTTTCCAGAATCGTTTTTATATCATACATATTAACCATAATATCTGTTTGATTCTGATGGCTTTTTTCACAATCCTGTTGTTCGAAGCTTAGCGTCGAAATAAATACGAAGTCAACTTTTCTCACAGATTCAGACAAATTAACGAATGGGGCAAGGGTATCGAAAGAATCGATGGGAAGCTGGAATTCGAATTTTAAGTCGGAAGAAATATTCCTCGACTTTAAAATTTCTCTGATAACATCCTGTCCAACATGATTTTTTGCTTTGGTATAAGTTTGTTTTATAACTATAGCCCATACTGTCCCAGGAAATATTTTATTCACTTGGGTAGCCAATTTGACCGTGGCTTGTGTAGTATTTACCTGGAAATAGGATAATACTCTGTTACGGATGGATGGAAAAACAGACTTACAGACACACATAGAAATTTGTTTAAGATTTTAAAATATTTACCATTTCTGTTCGTAGTATAATCCGAATGGCTGGAAAGTTCAAGTTTTTATTTATTTCTGCTGCAGTTGTAGGCACAGCTGTAGTTAGAGATTGCAAATGATTTTTTAAAAATTAGAAAACAAAATTAAACCACAAATTGTAAAAATGTAAATGCAAAACTTACTTGGTCCAAAGCTTGCATTGATAATAATATTGGTAAATTTATTAACCACATTTTCAAGTCCTGCGCGGACCTCCTCTTTTGTATAAAGGAATTCCAACTGTTTCACCTTATCTCCAAGAAAAGAGGTAATATCCATGTGCTTATCAAAAGGGGAATATTCCACTCCGAAAAAATTCCTATCGAAATATTCATCCCCGTTCCAAACCCCTTTTCGTGTGAAGGAGACACAAGAGCACAAAATGGAATTTGGAAAAGAGCCATTAAACATTTTCAAATATGTTAAATTGTGAACTTTTGAAATTTGAAGGCATCTCCCCATGTTATTCTTGTGTTGACAAAGAGACATTCTACAGCTGTTGGAAATGTTGATCTTAACAGGAATTTTTTTTGTAATGGGATTGTCAAACCCTGCTGGAATTTTTTCTGGAGTAATTTCATTATTAGGAAAGTATTGTATGTTTCTGCAGTTCACAGTAGAGTTTGATGAGACACAATGCTGGATGTAAATTTCTCCACAAAAAGATGCATTCTCGCCTCGAGTCAATACTACTATCCAGATAATCGAAAACAATAACTGGAACATGTAGACATTCACTATTTTTCCGAAGCACATTGTTGAATAGATAGAGGGAGAACCAATGAAACAATTTTAGAGATGATGAAAGTGTGAAATGACTTGTTACAGCGTGTAATCGATCTTAAATGAGTTTTAAAAGGAGCAAATTTATTTCTAGATGTAACTGTTTTGAGGGGAATGGAGAAATTGAGATATTGAAATGGCAAGTTATCGTTATCAAACTCAACAATTCCTCACATATATGAAAGATTTTGCATACGAAGCGATAACGTATTTTGACTGATAAGAGGAACCGATGAACTGCAAACAATTTTATCAGAGTCAACATCCCAACAAATATCTAAAGCAATACTACATTCACTAATAAAATATTCACTAAAAATACATGAATAACCAACCTTGGTTTTACATTTGAATAAACAAAATATTTATTTTCCTTATAAATTATGAATTTTATTAATCAAATTTATTATCAATAAAACTACTTCAATAAAATCATTTTGCTAATTTTCTCTTTTATTTACCTTAATAATCATTAACCGAGGTGATTTTCACAGAAATCCGAGAAAAATTACCTCTGCTTGTAATCGCATCTTTTTAATTCTCGAGTTCATATTCACTGTAATATTTAGTGCCACTTGGTCCTCCTGATGATTATTTTGTTCCAAATTCCTTAATTTCCATCGCGACCAGTATACTCTCCATCCAGTTCAAATTCATCTCATCCGAGTTGTAAGAATAACTGGAGTAGGTCAACTTCCAAGAAGATTACCAAATATTAGAGACCTCATTCACGACGGTGGAGGAAGAGGAACTGTAAAGAACATCTCCATTTGGATATATCCATGCTACTGTGTTAATCCTTTGGACAAAGGCTACTTCATTTTGATGAAAATCCAACGGAAAATAAATGTCCGGCACCCAGATCCACTTTTCCGGGGAGACCAGCTTAAATCTGAAGTAGTCCGGACTGGTTTTGGTGCCCAAACTAAGTTGGGTTTTGATAACTGTTCTTTCTAATATTTGACCAAATGTCTTTCTCAAGCTCTGCTACTGAAGATGTGGAAATAATTCAAGGGATTAAGGCTAACCCCAGAATTATATAAAAACAAAAAAGTTTTTTGATTGCATTACTTGCATATATTTGTAAATGTATATCGATTGAAGTGAAAATTCAATTTGATTGTTGTATTTATATAGGGCATTCCAAACCGAAGTGGTGTAAAAATCATTCGACTTGATTTTTTTTAAAATCTCATTCCCAACTTACTCATTGATATCTCCACTTAAGCTGCTTCTGAGCAAAGAGCTACTCAAATTGTATGCATGACAAGAAGAACAAAAAGGTTTTTAGAAAGGGATCAACATTATAATCTCACCGTCATTTTTTCGCAGATAGCATGGGATGGTGACAGGATGACAGAATGATAAAAATATACTTGTCGGCAGCTCATTACTCTGAGCCGCAACTTGTTCTTGGGCTGGGCTACCGAGTAGCATGATAATTCATTCAAAAAAGCAAATAAACCCAATTGCTTATTTTTCACGCTCAACATAAAAGTATGATATTTGACAGAATCACAAATCATGTTTTTATTTAGTTAATGACAGTAAATTTCAATGGACATAAGCAAAAGGTCATTTATAAGATTGGGATGAATTCCAAGGAATGAATGCTCAAAATACTATATTCATATTATAATGCTTGCATAAAGTTTTCATTATTCTCACACAGCCGGCTTTGAACACAAAGTTCCCCATCTAGATGTACAAGAAGTCATATATGCGCGGACATAATCTATTCCTTTATAAATATAAATACAAGTTTGATAATTTGTGCCAAGGGAATTTCCCAAAAAGTCCATCCTCATCAAGTCTGGAACCTGAAGATTGGTGTCATCCCAGCTAAACTGGCGAATATCGTGGGCATCCCTTCCAGCAGTCCAGTAGCCTTAATTATTTCATTTAATAGACAATACAATTTTTTTTAAAGAATATTAACAAAAGCCAATTAGTTACTTGTTTATTTGGTAACTTACGATCTGATGGGAAAATTGTGACACTCGTGGAATTCAAGAGTTCTAGCTGGTTTACCGTATTAAAACTTGCGAGGGTCATGTTGGCATTTTTACAATATTGTTTGGCATCGTTCCAGATCTAAATTTTAACAAAACAAACAAATTACTTAGAACAAATTCATTCATGTAGTATTTGAAAAATTCATTTCCGTTTTTACCTTGTAAGTGGAGTTATCATAGTAGTAAGCAACCCTATCAGCAGTACCGATATAGAGTAAAGCGTTAATTTCACCTGAAAAGGGAAACTAATTTACTTGATATTTTATTGTAGTTTAGAATGATTGAAGAAAATACATACCTGACTGTTTATAAACTGCCGCTCCATATGCTGCAGTTAACAAAGCTGCAAAAATCAAGGATTTCATCTTGAGAATAATATTTGTAGGATGCACTGGTTCCAGGGGATCGTGTAACTGATATTAATTGTGCAATATTCCACCTTATTTATATCACAAAAAAATACTTATTTGAGCAAATTCCTTTGATACATTGCGTAATTTTTTACTCATGCGAGAAACACAATGAGGAGAAACTTAAGCATCGTGATAAATCCTCATGGTCTGCCAAATGTTTCAGGTTAATCATTCAAACAATTAATCCTGCAGGATTTACCGTATTTTAAGATTATTTGGCGCATGCAAGGTGTTCATATTACCACTGCAAATAACCTTTTATGATTAAGTAATGCAAGGTTGAAAGCAGAAGGACATACTGAGTGAGTTTAGATGGATTAACCATGTCATAAATTTATCCTCATTTTCCAAGCTTATAAATGAAAGCTTTGCTCTCAAAAGTAACCGGTCGGAATTCCATTACATAATATTTACCCAATGTTCAAGGTTTTCTTTATTTTCGGCTTTTTTAAATCATTAAAAAAATAATCCAATGCCATAAAACAGTCATCAGTTATATTTCTCTCATAAAAATTAAACAAGTCAAGTATGCGCCTGACTGATAAAAACTTTGTAAGCTGTATGTAATGTTGTAAATGTGGTAATTTTGTTTTTATGACAATTTTAAAATAATTGATAGCCTACTTATATATTGGAAAAGTTATAAAGAATTTAGTATTTATTTTTTAAACTCAATATATTCTAGTTTCAAAATAGTACCCAAGTCATGAAAATCAAGCCAACTCCGCCGAACATAATGCAGAGCCAGTGTATGAACAATTATCTATATTTACGCGAATATATAAAGGATATTTTCGTAAAGATAAACAAGTAGAATATCTGTTAGGAATTAAATTGTCGAAAAGATCGCTGACCAACTCCGGCACTGCCAAATTTGTGTCGTTCCAAGTAAACTGACGAATTTCATGAGCATCCCTTCCCGATGTCCAATACCCTGCGTTATTAAATAGCAATGAGAATATTTTAAATCTTGTTAACCACAAACCAAAACAAATCATTTTCAAAAGGAACGAACATCCTGATGGTAAAGCTTCTAAGGTCGTAGAATTCAACATCCTTAGCTGGTTTACTGTGCTAACACTGGCAAGCTGCATGCCAGCTGAAAGACAAGAATTTCCGGCTTCCTCCCATGACTAAATTCAAAACATGTGGAATGACAACACATCCTAAGTTTAGACTGTAAAGTTACAATTATAAATTTTACTTGATTTAGGATTCCATCAAAAAAGTATTCTTTGCCATCGGCAGTACCAATATAATGAAATTCCTTGTTTTCACCTGTAATCAAACAAAATGTTTACAAATGGTTTAAATACACGAGAAAACCTAAAACGTACCTGATCTCATGTTACGAGTAATAGATGACCCATATGCTGTAAGGAACAGTGCAATTACCAGGAAAGTTTTCATTTTAAAGAGTAATTTAATCGTATAATTTATTCGAGGCGTGGGTTCCAACAGTGATATGTGAAAGAAGAAAATCCACAGTATTTATATCAAACCAGGATGAAATATTGTTGTTGTTACTTATACACGTTGTTGTTGAATACAAGAAGATTAGAAGCAGATTTACATATATTTAGTTGGATTAGATTCATAAATTTATACAGCAGAAATCCAGCTCAGCTCATGTAAGCCAATGCCAACATTGTAAATCTTTGTGACTGGCTCTGTTTACGGAATGTTTCAGTCATGAAAAAATAAGTTTGAAATAGTCTGCAGCTTAATTTCTTCCTGATTCTTTGCTTTATGCTGTATTTACTGGAAATTTAATGATAACTTAAAATAGACGGTGACATATCTCAACAACTTGACGTCCACTCCCAATTCTAATCTGCATGGAGATGGAGAAGCAAAAATGGTTTCATGAATAGCCTTTAATCTATTATCACGTGGTCATCATTCGTTTATGAACGTCAGCAAAGACAATATATAACTAAATCAAATGCATGTGTTAAAAGAATAAAACATAAATGCGTCCTTTGCTAAATTAAATACCTGACGATACTTAAATGGATTGCCATATTTTAGATATTAATGATATGTAAATGTTTAGTTTAACTTGTAAAGATTTTGGCTCTTTGCAACTGTTAAACAAAGCAAAAAGAAATGGATATGCATTGTTGGATCATATTAATGTTAGCAATAAGGATAAGTACAATGTTTATGGGAATTATAAAATTTTAAAGATTGGGATGCATTTGAGAAAGAATTGACATAAAGTCAGCCTTATACAGTAATAAATAATAACTCCACCTATTATGACACAATTAATTGTATGTTTAATAATACTAACGAAGCTCTTCAAAAACTGTTGGATAAGTATGCACCCATTAAAAAACGAATTTTAAAAGGCAAACCTGCGCACTGGATGACCAACGACACATGTGACAATATCAAGATGCGCAATAGGCTCAATAAAAAGGCAAACGCTAGTAGGAAGTGATAATAGAATACTATACATAAAATTACATGTTTTTCGATATTTCTCATTGTATAACTCGCTCATCTTATCAGCGCACATACTTGTTAGATGAACACATACAAATTGTGTTGATAAAATTGCACAAGTCATAAATCAAACCATAGTTTTCATACATATTATAAAACTTATGTAACAAGTTATAAGCTATGGGACCTGTTATATGTCAACGCTTATCATTTTATAAGTCCATTTGAAGGCAAAAAATAAATAATAATAATGCTACCCATATCAGGGAGCATGCAGTTGTATTTATATTTTAAAAAGGTTTAACTGGCCCGAGCAGTTAGTGAACCTCATTTTAGCTAAAAATGTTAAAGACCTAAATACTTAACTACTCGTGCTGTTGGGAATGATTAGATGTAGAAACACCTATTCGTCTTTCAAAGCTTCCATAAAAATCTTGGAAATGAAAACTCATGAACCTGTCAAGTTACATATTATTCAAAATTATGAAAACTGCAAGCGGAAAGCAAAGAATATATGAAAGCCAAGCAAAATGCAAAGAATATAGGAAAGCCAAGCAGAATGCAAAGAATATATGAAAGCCAAGCAAAATGCAAAGAATATAGGAAAGCCAAGCAGAATGCAAAGAATATATGAAAGCCAAGCAAAATGCAAAGAATATAGGAAAAGCAAAGCAGATAAAATAACACAAAGAATAAAGCGGAAGTCAAAAATCCCGACAGTGAATTAGTTAGCAAATTGGTAATTGTATAAAGTGTGAAAACAACTAAGAAACACGAAATAGGCAGAAAAATTGTAGATAAAGATTCAAGTTCTACAATAGCGTTAGTGGATTTAATAGAAAGGAGAGGAAAGGATGGGATAATAAAGTGGGTGAAAAGGGTTATATGGCTTCTGTTGGCTGGAATATTCCTAGTTGTTCTGCTCTTGTTGCTACATCGCCTGCACGCGGAACGAGCTGATTATGAACGAGATATGTATATAAGTACATATATACTCACAAAAACTCATGGACATGGAAATGCTTGATAAAACTATAGTTATATTACAGGGCTACAGTGTTACGAGTATATCACCCTGTCAGGAGGATTATCTTTTGATAATGTTGGTTTGCCTTTGGAAAAGTCTTCTAAAGAGAACCCTGTCAACAAGCGGGAATGCTTGCATGATATATTCATTTATAATTTTTAACGGTTCTCATTTCATGACTATATTATGTGATGTATCATTCAATTATTCTGCATGGTGGATACATTTGTACTATTTTTAGGACAAATCTGTACCAGCGCAAAAATTGTCAATCGACAAGAATACCACTTTCAAAAAAATTGTGGATACACTAATAAGAGCATTGTCTGTATAAGCATAAAGAAAGCGAAGTCATAGTCAACTTATTGTTATCGATAGTTGCAAAAAATAGTTAATCTATGGATAAATGAGTTTATTTGGCTGTGCAAAATCTAATAAAGGTTGAGTTGCTCGAATTTGTATATATTGTGTGTTGTACAGTTTTAGTTTCTAATAAGAAATGGCTGACGAAACTTCATAAGAAGCTAACGAATTTACAAGTAAGTAATATTCAATGCACGCATAATGTATGCACGCAAATTCCTGACAAGTTAAAAGTAGTGTATTAGTGATTAGTAGTTATATTATGTATAAACCGTTTTTCGTATACTGAAGTAGTGAATATTGTGTAAAAGTACAACTGCGTTTGACTATAATTGATTTAGGGAAAAAATGGAAAGAAATATCTGATTAAGGGGCAAACATACCCACTTCGACTTAAGGAATACTGGATAAAATCACAGATCTAATGGAAGAACCAGTAAAAGATGGAGTCTGCAAATAAATTTGAAACGCTTTCTGCAAGGCGTGTATCTATTCTCACTCCCAAAAATTGTCACTCATTTGACAACCTTGTCCGAGTTATTCAAAAGATATAACCAAATTTAAAAAATTGATCTGAAAGGTTTAAAGCTTTAACCTACCTTCCAATCGATTTGTCTCATGCCGAAATTTCAAGGAAAGTTGGTTGCAGCAAATACATGGCAAGAAAAGCTGCAGAATCTGAGAGAATCAACGCAACTGCAAAAGCAAGTAATAAAAATCGCAGATAGTTTAATTTTCGTGAAGAAAAATTTATTACTAAAGTTCAACATCTTCAACAAACAAATGAGCTCCTCCAGTGCCATGTTACTTATTTGAGAAATTCACGAAAGGCCCCATCAAAAAATTGTGTTTCTTTGAACAACACCAGTGACAATATTAATATTAAATAGCTGGCATTTGGGTTTAAATTGTACTGTGAAGTATTAAGCATTTATGGTTTTCCCTAAATCATGTTGTAAATTGCACGTAACCAAACCACGGTTTTTAGATAAAATATCCCAGAGTCAAAAATCATTTTAGTTCAGTTTTTAGTATTTTGTTGTATTTATTTTAACTTAAATATTCAGAACTTACGTATTGCTTGAAGAATTTCTAATTCAGATCAATAACGTTACATTAAGCCGCTGTTGCTTTGATCGGGTTTAAACGTACTTACGATAAGATAGCCTGGATTTTGCAGCTTTGGCTGGATTCAACTGTGGTTTAAGCTGTTTAAAATAAGTGTAAACTATATTCATTTTCATTGCTTCGTTAAAGCATTCTAGATATTTAGAAAAAAATTTACGTACGATTTTCCAGTCAGTTTTTTTATTAACTAAATATTGTTGAACGCTCTTCAATGAAATGACCAGTAGTTCATCGGAACTCGTCGGTATCCTGATAGATCAAATTAAAACTGGCTATTTTGGTAATCTTAGATGAGTAACCAAAGCTACTTACTAGCATAATGTTGACATTTTTGTACTGTTGATTGGAGACTGCACTGCTGAAAATCAGATTTATAAATTCCAACGCCAAATTTTCAGACGAGCATGATATACCATGACATTTGAGCGCTCTAATTATCTACTTCAAATACTGAAAATCTAGAGCAATAAATTTTCAACGACTATTTGTTGTTTTGTAACTTGTATGATTTATGATTTACTTACTCGGACGTACACTTTGAATTAATCTACTCATTTTACTTGGAAATATGCCTTTAAGCAAAAAATTTATCTGTATCGAATCAACTGACATTTTGTGCAGGTTTTTCAAGAAAGAACGTTTGAGAGTACACATTCACACTTGATCTTTTGTTAGATTATGGTATCAAATTACATTCTCAAAAAGAAAGATGTGTTGTATGCACAAACTACTTCGATAAATGTACCTGAAATCCAAGGCTTCCATATAGATTACATTCTCTTCTGTGGTAATGAATATTTTTTGTTTACAACGTACAACATGCGTTTGTTTGGGTTTAGTCACATTTTTTACATTACTTTTAATAAATCCTTAAGCTGTCAGTTTATGTACTTAAACATATGCTTCACATGTAACTACATGTGTACTTAATGTCTCTTAATACGCATCAGTTAGAGCACTTTCAGCTAAGTATTTATGATTGCCTTACAACAGGATTATTTATTTAGGTTCACTCCTTTATTCGTATATTATGATTGCATAAATATTTCATTATTCTCACACAGCCGGCATTGAACACAAAGTTCCCCGTCATATATGCACGGACATAATCTATTCCTTTATAAATATAAATGCAAGTTTGATAATTTTTGCCAAGGGAATTTCCCAAAAAGTCCATCCTTATCAAGTCTGGAACCTGAAGGTTAGAGTCACCCCAGCTAAACTGGCGAATATCGTGAGCATCCCTTCCAGCAGTCCAGTAACTATAATGATAAATAATGAAAATATCATTTATCAGATGAGTTTTTCCTTTAAAAATATGACCAAAGTCAATCACTTGTTTAATTAGCTATTAACGATCTGATGGCAAAATTGTGACACTCGTGAAATTCAAGAGTTCCAGCTGGTTCACGGTTTTAAAGCTGGCGAGGGTCATATCGGCATTTTTACAATATAGTTTGGCGTGAGGGGAAACTTAATCATTGTGATAAATTATCATGGTGTGGATAAGTTGCACGATTAATATTTTGAATATTTAAGCTTGTAGGATTTCCCCTGTTTTAAAATGGTATCATACATGCGAAAAACATGTTCATGTCAAGGTCCAGATATTTTTACAACAAATTTACATCCAGTCGCAAAACCAGAAGCTTGTGCTGAGTTTAACTGAATTAACTTTGTCATAAATTCATCCGCCGATTTTAAGCTAATCAATGTTAAGCCATTGTCGAAAGTTATGGTCTCAAAAGTAATGTCAGGACTCCAGTACAATGTTTATTATATTTTTCCCTTTCGGCGTTTTTCAATCATTTGTATAAAACGAAAATTCAACATGTTGACATATTTATCGGCTTATTTTCCTGATCTATTGCTACATATTGGATGCCTTGTTTTTAAATAAATGTTAAATTATAAATATTCTGTGATTAGATTATTTTATAAGTAGCTTGAATCCTTTTTATGAATTATTTTTGACGTTTTAAATTTACTTGACTTAAGTACTTGTATACTTTAAAAATAAATCAGATTCTTTTTGAACACAACAATTTTGTTTTTGACACAATTAAAATAATCCGCAACCTTCTCTGTAAAATAGATAGATAAATACGTCAGCAATTTGACGTTTACTCTCCATCCTAATCTTGACGGGGGTGGCTACAATCGAGTAGGTACAATTGTTTCATGACCAGTCTTTCATCTATTATCACGTGACTATCCTTAAACTTTGGACGTCAGCGTCATCAAAGGTCTTAAGTTAAATTAAGTACGGGGGATAAGTATTTAAAAAATAAATGTTTCACTTGCCAAGTTAAATACTACTTAAATGGTTTGAATGCAATAGTGTAGACATCACTGATCCAGTGATCCATTTTCTCTCGCTTTAGATTGGAGGAGCAATAAATTTTTTAATAATTCTTTTATGATGGCTTTCTTGGAACAATCTGTGTGAGTATAAGTAATAAATAATACAGAGTGCAGTTAAAGTGGAAAATTGTTTAAAATATTGTAGTAGTTAAGCCTTTCTCAATAAAAACTTTCACGCTTCATTTGAATCAATTTGATTTTTTAACGAAAAAACTACGCACAGCATAACGAATACCTTTTATTTTTACAAAGATCTATAGATAGGCGAATAAAATTCGGAAGTTTTGATAGATAAATACAGGTTTGATAATTTTTAGGAATATCATTCCCTGTGAAAAAATCTCTGGCCAATTCGGGCACTGCTGAAGTATTGTCGTCCCAAGTAAATTGACGAATATCATGAGCATCCCTGCCTGCTGTCCAATAATCTACAAAATCATACACCAACATATTATGTTTAATCGTAATTTAGGATATGAACAGTAAAAATTAATTTCAATACAAAGCTTACTTTCTGATGGTAAATCTTTTATGGTCGTTGAATTCAACATTTTTAGCTGATTTGCTGAACTGATACTTGCAAGCTGCAAGTCAGCGGCTATACAAAAGTTTTTAGCTTCCTCCCATGTCTAAATTTTTATTAAAAATATTCATAAAAAGAGTATTTATTATTTCCAGTATTATTTTTTTAAACCTTATAAAAAAAATTACCCGCAAACGAGAAACGTCAAAAAAGTATGTTTTCCCATCAGCAGCACCAATATACTCCAATTCTTTATTTTTACCTATAATCATTCAACATTTTTAATAGTGGTTCAAATCTAAAAAATCTGAAACATACCTGATTTTATGGGACAAACAAGTGATGACCCATAGGTTACAATGAACAACGTTGCAAAGATCAGAAAAGCTTTCATTTTGCAGAGTCTAGCCGAAAATTTAATTAGACTGTGGCTGTGGATTTTAAGAGTGATATTCTCAAATAAAATCACTGCGATATCTATAATAAACCATGTGGACAAGTTTGTTTTGTATAATGTAAAGAAATACGAAGAGGTTTCAAAAAGTTCTTGGCCAATTTTTTAATACATATCCTCTGGCCGATATCTCAAGAAAGGTCATGGGTTGGCATGAGCTTAGTTTATGTTGAATGTAATTAAGTTTAAAGTTTCAAAAGATGTGACGCATACTAGCAAAGAAGGAAACGACGAAAAAACAAAATTACACATGAGAAACATAGTTGTGTTTGTAAAAATCCTCGATCAAGCCCGTTGTACTCATTTTATAAATAATTATCTCTTAGTTTGTGCCAAAATAATACAAAAGAATGCCAAGTATTAGTAAAAGAAGTTTTATTAACGCCTACGCTTCCTGAAGAATTTGATGTTTCTTTTGTGACAAAATGTCAATATGTAGTCTTTATTCTCACTAATAGTAATAGCTCTTCTAGAAAGATGGAGCAATATTTTAAAGTGATATGGTCATTAATTGGATCAGTGTAGAAACTTTTTGAAAACTCCTTGTATTATGTTATAAAACAACGGGAAATATCCATTACGCAAAACTTGAGTAAACAACTTATCAAATGAAAAACAAGTTCAAGTATCTGTCCAATTGTAATTGCAGTGTGGCATACAAATGAGATTAAATCAAACTATTGTTCTTTTGAACTATGTCATAATCGTATCTTTCATGAACCAATCGTGCGAACATTTCCAACAGATTACAATATTGAAGGTTACATAATGGAATTAATGAAACCAGTGCAGTAACATAATATTATTTTTTAATGGTAATCTGATAAACTGATGGGCACAAAGAGAAACAATGAATGCTAATGATAAGAGCCAACTCATTAATTGAGTTACAACACTGAGTGTAATCAATATTCATTAAAGTTAATTTGACACTCAGATTACACTCAAAAATGCTTCATTAACTATTTTAATTTGATAATAGAACTAAATACACTTTTTTTTCTTTTTGTGACAGTTTGAATGGAATTTGATTCAATTAATTATTTTACACATGTAGCAAAAAAAATAATTGAAATCACAAATTTCATTTTCAGATTCGCCGTCATCAATCTTATGAAAAAAATTGTTTTTGGAATGATTCGGCTTCATACTAGCACATGCATGCTCGTGAGTTTATCTTTAGATTTAAATAGCAATAGTATAACTATTTAACTTTTGACATGTAAGTATTGTATAATCATTTGTTAATTTTCAAGTTATATTTGAATAATTTAATTTTTTCATAAGACATGGTGGCAAAATTAATGACAAATTATGCTTCAACTCAAATTTTCGTCGTTTCTAAATAGCTTCCAAACCATACTAAAACGATTAATTTGAACATAACGTAAATCCTGTTAGTGCACAAGGTATTATAAACAAATGAGTCCGATCCGGATCTTTTCCTAACATAAGACAAGTAAGATACTCTGAATAATAGTATGTCCCGGTGAAAATGACCTCGATCAATTCCGGCACTGCTACATTTGTGTCGTTCCAATTAAACTGGCGAACTTCAAAGGAATCCCTTCCCTCAGTCCAAAAGGCTACATGATCGAACATGAACATATTATGTTCTCACTTATTTAGTAAATGAAATACTGTAAAATATTCTAACAGTAACTTACGACTATCCTTAAACTTTGGACGTCAGCGTCATCAAAGGTCTTAAGTTAAATTAAGTACGGGGGATAAGTATTTTTTTAGAAAAATGTGTCACTTGCCAAGTTAAATACTACTTAAATGCTTTGAATGCAATAGTGTAGACATAACTGATCCAGTGATCCATTTTCTCTGTAAAATATTCTAACAGTAACTTACGACCGATGGGTAAAGCCGCTGTTGTCGTTGAATTTAACAATGCTAGCTGATTTTCTGAACTTATACTGGGAAGCTGCATGTCAGCAGATGTACAAACTTTTCCGGCTTCTTCCCATGTCTGAATTAAACAAATAAAATAAAATATTATCAGATGCAAATTTTTACGGAAAAACCATTGCATTAATTAGTGTTACCCTTGGAACGGAATTATCAAAGTAATATCCCGTCAGCAGTACCAACATACTTCAATTCCTTGTTTCCACCTGTAATTAAACAATAATATTGTAGTAGTGCTTTGTATAAAAGAGGACCCTACAACGTACCTGATTTGATTTGACTAATAATTGATGACCCATAGGCTGCAATAAGCAGCGTGGCAAAGATTACGACAGATTTCATTTTACAGAGTAATTTAAGTTGACTCTCTGAGATGTGGATAACAGTAATATTTAAAATAAATTTTTCGCAGTATTTATACCCAAACAGAGAAGCTTGTTTGCTTCATACTTCGTAACGATATATTATATCATGAAGCAACGAAAAAAATACTAAATGTAAATAAAAAAAGGGATTAAGTCAATAAAATATTTCACAGATCAATAGAATTAGTCCACCCTGTCAAGAATGAGTGATGATGTCCCAGAAAACCAGTTCTAATTAATCTTGCACTGTGGTTAAAGTTAAAGTGTGTCATACAAATAAATTATATGTATTTTGAAGATTATTGGATTCTTATCGTTTATTGGATTTGTATGCATACTAGTTCTCTCTAACGACAACTTTGATTTTTAACATTGGAGCTGGCTAGCCTACTTAATATTCATAATCAAAATTGATATCATTGTTATCAAAAACAAAAGAAATTTG